>WJFB01003736.1:0-12161 GCA_009870185.1 Pygmarrhopalites habei | reverse complement strand
TCAAAATCGGATGCAATTTCTCTCCATCTTGATTTATCCGGTGGCTTCATGTAGATGGGATGGAGTACATTCCAGATTGCCCTTGTGGCTTCATGAATAATTTCACAAACAGTTGAGTTTCCTAGGCAAAATGAATCAGCGAGCTGTTGCACAGAGGGCCCATGATCAAGATATCTGTCACAATGACATAATCAAAAAAGTTTCTCTCTCTCTTTGAAGGCATCTCGTTGTATAATATTTAATATTTTTTATTTTTTGGCAACATACCTTAGAGTCACATACAGGCGTAGCCGAGGAGATATGCTCCTTCTTTTAATATCACTTTTCTGCAAATTTGGTGTCAATAGCTCAAGAAGCTCGTCAAACTGTTCTGGAGTTACTCTCAATTCTTTGTGAAATCGATCTGCGAACTCCTCGTACTTTTTTGTAATTTTTCTCTCGTCACCCAATATGTGCCTTTGTTCATTAATAGGATGCACCCAATACTCTCTCTCACGTTTATTTAATTCAAGTAACAGCAGAATACTAATTATTATTATTCTCTGAGCAAAACTTGTGTACACCATGGCTGGAATTTAAATACTGTTAACATTCACAAAAAATTTGGAGGAATATTCATGTGGTCAAATCACATGACATATAAAGTCATCACATTTGTTGAAATGCAGTGGGAATGCATGGAGGTGAAACCCTTGACTTTTTGCCAAGTCTCCTGTTTTCACAGCAGGAGCTAAGGGTCGATTTTATTTAGTTCTACCGACGATTCTGTCTCATACTTTAGTGTGAAGTTTTTTGAGGAAAACGAAGCCAAGTCTTAATAGTGCTTTAGTGAATTTTCCCATTACCAAATCTAGCTTCCAGGGAGCTATTTTTGGCTCCTTTCAAGGGTCCGTTCTAAAGGAGCCAGATTTGACTCCCTCCTGCGCAACTCTGTAGTGAGACCTTTGAAAGAAGCCAAAAATAGCTCCCTGGAAGCTAGATTTGGCTCCTTTGAGGGAGCTATATCTGGCTCCCAAGGAGCTATATATGTTGACTTATTCCTAACTGTACGTACTCCATTCCCACTTTACTAACTTGACCTTCAGTAATCTCTTCATGACAGACTGGTTCAAATACCCAGTGAGAAAATTGTTCCCAACAATTTTCTTGTGAAAATATGTAAATCAATCTGGTCGACTGCGTGTCTACTTGTTAAAATTGGTGTGCTACCAAAATGACAAGTTGTTCATTTTCCTCGTTCTTCCCTGAGGCTCCGTGATATTGTGAGTGGTAAACCCCATTGTCAATTGACTGGTTCCTTCGAGTATTTATTGTCCATATGTCATCCAAATGCTATGAATGAGGAGATCATGGGTAAGCGTCATCATTGGGTTTTTCCGACAGTGGTCATATAAACTGAATCACATTAAAATTAGGTGGTAATGTGTGCACATCAAAAATTTTATTATTTATGATTGACACAAGCCACTATTGTTTTCAAATATTGTGTAAAGAGAGGGGAATGGAATGGATGACGTGATTGCAAAAAGTCTCCCATTTAATCCCACTTCATTTTATGAATCACAAAAGAAATGTTACAATAACCCGCCTGACAACTCCTCCTCCGTCAAACCTTTTTCTGTGTGGAGATAACAAAAGACATGACGTGAAAATATCACAAGATATAACGACTGTGTTTACACTGTAAACTTTACAGTCCCGAAGTTTGAACATTCACACACGCACAACTACAATCCCAGGAACAGCAGTTTAGCACAAGCCAACAATAATAGTAGATAATAAATAAGAATAATGTGCTGTATAGCTGTAACATTTCTCAGCTCCTGTTCCCATCCAATCATGTTCTTCCTGTCTTGACCTTCTTTTTTCCGGGGAAAATGAACTTGGCTCTCACTCATTCAAATGAATAAAATGAGGTGCACTTTAATTCTCATATGATTTTCGTTAATGAGAAACCCCATACAAAAAACCTTTTTCAATCTCACACTGACATAATTAAAATTGTTCATCATCAAAGTTTTAACTGGAGAAAAATTCCACTGGAAAAATGTGTACTGTAAAGAATTCTCTCGTTTTACACTCCAAAATATTTTACAATGTGATAATTTTCCACGAGTTGGCTCAAAACGACCCCAAAATCTCCTCCACTTGAGCTTTTTGTGTTGACTCTGACTCTCAGAAAAATGAATAATAATTGGACAGCCACAGAGACAGGACCGCAATGAGGTGTGATGACGAGAGGCGTCAGAAAGATCAGGCCATAGATGAAGGCCAGAAAAAATTATAGAAAATTCTTACCACAGCCGAAATTGCGAAAGGATTCCTTTCGAAGGAAACAACACAAACAATTTATTGCGTTGAGCATGGGTAATCACCCGAGTCCCACACACACACAAACACACGCACATAGGTTGCATATTAATCCATACTGTTTCTCAAAGCACACACTCCAATACATGCCATTGTATTGCAGAAATTTCTATTAAGATTGGCGAGTTTTTCGTACGGGAGGACACCTGCATACCGTTGGCTTGGAAGCAAAGTAGCCTATGTACAGTTGAGCCCTGACGCAGTATTTATGCGTGCTCCTGCNAAAGTAGCCTATGTACAGTTGAGCCCTGACGCAGTATTTATGCGTGCTCCTGCTGCAATCTTAGAAGCATGCTGCGTCAGGGTTCAACTGTACATAGGCTACTTTGCTTCCAAGCCAACGATACTCTACAAGGCGGGGGGCACGTGGGGAAAAATATCATCCGATGTTAAGGAACTTCCCACTGTCTCAAACACAAGGAATTTGTGAAGGGGTGAAATTACATTACATATTTAAGACTCACAAGTACCATCCCCATTCTCGTGTGTGTGTGTAGAGTTAACATTTAATTTTTAACATAAATATCTGGAGTCTTCATGCTTCACTCGCACATCCTCTCTCCCTGGACTCAAGAGAAGAGAGGCTCGAGAGTCAAAGAACTTGTCTGCTCTTCCGACCGTGAAATTATCTTGAAAATAAATCTGTGCACTGTTCTTTCCCCCTCAAAGTCAATTACTAGTTTTTTACTCTAATTAACAGTCTCTCTTTCCTATTACTTGTGAACAAAGTGGAATTGTGGTGGAAATATTGACAAGTCCATAATGTCAAAATCCAAGTCACCAATCCAAATCGAGGACTTGGTATCAAATCCAAAAAATTACGAGACAAATTTGGAAAATAAATTTTACAGTAAGAGGGAAGCAAGACAAAATTTTTTGAATTCCATGAACCCAACTAAAGAACAACAGTTGAATGGACTCCTCACCAATTTGTCCAAGAATGAGGTTACAATTTAAATTATTCTTTGACCACTTGAAAATTTTAAAAATAGTTGACATTACTCTTTTACAAACAGTACTACTCACACATCTACAACAACAAACAAAAATTACAAACACTTTCAACGGAATTTTTTTGATGAATTGTGTGTCATGGGTCATTCTTGATCAACTACGAAAAGGCAGCAGTCTGGCAATAAAATAGTATTTTTGTGTCTCGGTTTTATAGAATGAATAGAATGGCTATGATCATTCTCAATGAATGAACCGTCACTATAACTCTTTTATTGTTCAAATAAAAAACCCAAGTATAGAATATTTTAGTGACTTGACTTTTGTTGGTTGTTGAATAATTTTACTATTATTCTATTGAAAATTTGACTGATCAATGGATTTGTCCCATTCAGTGCTTCCTTTTACTCTTCCAAAGTAATAGTAAACATTTTTAGAGAGGCAAAAGTTAAAACTGATCACAAGTGACGTTAAAAGGACACCCGATTACTTTAATTTTGGAGTTCTAACAATATAAATATATTTTTCGGAAAATGAAGAGACTAGACAATGGCCAAGTGAAGACTCACACAAATGAAGATATTGTAACAACTGGAGACAATCATACCAACAATGAATCTTTAAATGACCCAAGTATTGCCTGGAAACTCACTGGAGTATCCTACCTCAATGGTAAATCCTGAATATATAATTATTGTTCAATCTATTCATAACTGGACAATCGTAATAGCAGTAGTGTTCAAAAATTGATATTTCCAGGCCCAGACCAAATCCTTCCATCCACAGCTACCCGAACGTCCCATCCGGATGGAGCTACCCGGATCGGGAGATTTGAAGGGAGAACTGAAGATAGTCCAACCCCGATTTCCGTCCCTTCCATGCTCAGAGTGGCCACTGAAAGAGATCCAAACCGGACAGCCCTCTGTATCAAAAGAAATGGGGAATGGAAAACTTGGACTTACAGGTCAGACCACAAACAATTTTTTAAGGTCAACTTTTTTCCCTTTCCAGTTTATAAAAAATTTGACATTAAATTTCGTCTCACAGAGAATATCTACGGGATGTTCGGACTGTAGCCAAAGCGTTTATTGCACTTGGACTTGAACGTTTTCATTCTGTCTGTATCATTGGCTACAATACTCCTGAATGGTTCCAAGGTAAAATTCACTGGAAAAATCCTACTGTAAGATAATTCCAAGTTGAAAAAGTTGAATAATGATTATTCAATAATCTCTGACAATTTTTCCATTTTAGCTGACTTGGCTGCAATTTTTGCTGGGTAAGTGCTTCAAATAAAATTTTAATAGCTTATTCTGGAATTTAGTTAATATAGATTTTTAATGAATAGGGGTTTTGCAACTGGAATCTACACGACAAACTCACCCGACGCGTGTGCTTACTGTGCCCTGGACAGCCGTGCAAATATTTTCGTAGTGGAAGATGAACAACAATTAGCCAAAGTACTGGCAATCCGTCATCAACTCCCTCAACTCAAAGCTATTATTCAGTACAGTGGGACTTGTAAAGAAAAAGGGGTCCTCACTTGGTCTGATCTCCTCCTCCTCGGCCAGGCTGAACCAGACTCAATCCTTGAAGACCGTCTATCCCGAATCTCAATCAATCAATGTTGTACACTCATCTACACATCTGGAACAACAGGGAATCCAAAAGGAGTCATGTTGACCCACGACAACCTGACCTTTATGGCTCACTCCAATTCACATCGTTGTGAATTTCGGAATTGTAAAGAGGACTACGTGTCATATCTACCATTAAGGTGAATTTATACTACTTTACCGGATTCTCATTCAGAATGAGAGTCATTCTCATCTGTGAAACAAGTATAAACTTAATTATCTTTTTTCAGCCATATTGCTGCTCAGATGGGTGATTTGTACTGTACCGTCATCTGTACAGCCACCGTCTACTTTGGAGATAAGAATGCCCTCAAAGGGTCCCTCATTGACACACTCAAAGAGGTCAGACCCACAAAATTACTGGCTGTACCCCGGGTATGGGAAAAGATTTATGAAAAGATGCAAGAAATTGGGCAGAAGACTACAGGGGTCAAGAAAATTATTGCTACTTGGGCTAAAGGTCAAGGACTAGCTCATAATATGAATCAAATGAATGGGATTATGGGGTCAGGGAGTTTGAAATTCAAAATGGCTAATCGGATTGTCCTTTCACGGGTTAAAGAAGCTTTAGGACTGGCAAGATGTACACTCAATTTGTCAGGGGCTGCTCCGATTTCTCCAGAAATTCTCAAATACTTCATGTCACTGGACATTGTCGTCACAGAAGTAAACTTTGACCTTTTTTAAACGCTCGTTTTTTCAGAAAAAGTAATTTACAGGACAGTTAGTAGCATTTTTTAGTGATTAATCAGTGCATTTTCTTTTGAAAAAAGGCATACGGTGCCAGTGAGTGTTCAGGTCCTCATGCAATAGCCGTCAAATCTGCCTTCCGCCTTGGAAGCTGTGGTAAAAATATGCCCGGGTGTTCTACAAAGATTCTCAACCCGGATTCGGAAGAGAATGGTGAAATTTTACTTGGAGGAAGACATATCTGTATGGGATATTTGGGAAAACCAGAAATGACCCTGGAGGCCATTGACGATGAGGGTTGGTTCCATTCTGGGGATATGGGGAAAATTGATGAAGATGGGTATTTATTTATAACTGGACGACTCAAGGAATTACTAATCACAGCTGGAGGGGAAAATGTGGCTCCAGCTGCCATTGAAGAAAGGGTTAAACAGGAATTACCAATTGTGAGTCACTCCATTTTACTTGGAGATCGAAGGAAATTCATTGGTCTCCTCTTTACACTCAAAGTTGAAATTGATTTGGACACAAATGTTCCGTCTGACAATCTTCTTCAAACTACAAAAGACTGGATTAAAGTTAATGGGGAGTGTCAAGTTGAGACTGTCCAGGATGTCTTGGAAGAATTGTACACCAAGAAAAATATAAAGGTACACTTAATGTCCCTCATCCTATCTCTGTATTCCTTTTGTGGCAATCTATTTATATAAATGTTTGGAATTATCAGTTGAAAAGTGCAATCCAGGGAGGGATGGACAGAGTGAACTCGAAAGCTGTGTCCTATGCTCAACAAATCAAAAAGTGGCAGCTACTTCCTCAAGACTTTTCCATACCTGGTGGAGAATTGGGTGAGTTTGCCAATATTTTCTTCTCATGTTCATTTCTTGTACCTTTTTATTTAACAGTGAATTTATTTAATATTTGCACACAGGACCAACACTCAAAATAAAACGAAATGTGGTGTACGATAAGTACAATGACACCATCGAAAATGTCATTTATCGAGTGTAGTCCATCCTAGTCTGTTGCAGTAGGCAAAAATATCCATTTTTTGACTGAGATTGACATCCCACAAAAGAACCAAATCATCCCAGCGTGTACTGGAGGCTCGTGATGGTGTTCATTATTGACCGAATTAACATCGAATGAAGTGAACATTATAAATCATGAGTCATGACATTTTTGTGAAGATTGTTTTCGATGGGATGTGAGGAACTCGAGTGCTACTCTTGTGTAGAAAGACTTGACTCAAAACAAAATATTGTGGATTATAAATCCTTGTATCCAATCGTTTCTTTTGTAGGTAAAAAACTGAAAAATACATCAACTAAAAAAGTGGGTGACATGAGTTTGTATGACTGTGTACGTAATTGTCGTGTAATTGTATCTAAACTTTAAATTTCAAAATAGTCACAACCATTTGCATTGAAAATATGTTCATAGTGTAACCTATTTTAAATATTAAATATTTACGCAAAAAATTCCGTCTTCAAATCCCAAAGTTGTTGGCAGACATGACATTTAAGGAGTCGATGATTTTTTTACTATCCATTCAGCTCTTGTTGAATGTACTGTTAAGTCAAAATAGATTTATCATGACATGACCTCCTCCCATGATAAATATTAATTACAAGATGATGACCAGTCATATTTCTGTCCCCAAATATCAATTGATAAGATAATAAGAGGCGTCACACGCACACACAAATGATGAAACCCGTACATAATTGTACAATCCTATGTTTTACCGTCGTTGTAATTTATTTGGAAAAAACTTAATGACTCAACAAACTTACAGTAAGTACTTAAAAATAGAGTTGATTAACCTCATAGCAAATCATAAAAAAATGTTGAACACAACAACATCACAGAAATTGACATGACGTGGAACACCTCCTCGTCTCTCCCTTCAAAAATTCATGACCTCAAAGACATTTTCCTCCTCTTCCGTCCTACTTCCGTCCCTTCATGAGTATCCCACTCTCCCATGATTTCCTCCCACAGATGTAGATGAGTCAGAGTCAATCGAATGATTTCGTCCAACTCTCGGGTTCAACTGGTTCATAAAATACTATATCACATATGACGGCATACTTTCAGCATCTTCTTCTATAATTGGGATGTCAAAAAGATATTCTGGACATAAAATCATGTCCACTAGATCAACCTCTATAAATATGTCAACTTAGTTAAAATGGTATTTAGTGTCAAAATAAAGGATTGCAAGGTCAATCCGTTCAGGACAGAAAACTAAAGAAAGAAGGGATATTCTCTAAGCTGTGAGTAAAATCGGAGTCGTCGAGTTACCCTTGCGGCTTCCATGTCAAAAAAGGCTTCTTCAAAAAAGATTTTCCGTTTTAATTTTCTCTCCGTTTTCTCTTTCATTTTCGGAAAACAACTTTTTCAAAAAGTAAAGGGCGTTTGCCATTTTCTTGGTAAATAGTTGGACCACAACTAGAGATAATTTTTTTACACGGAACAGCTAACTGTGACAAGTTGTCACAGTAGGACGAGAGATGTCAACTTTCCCATTTTCCCTGGATGACATCAAAGTGCCTGAAAAATTATTTGACAAAATAGTTTATTTTTCTTCAGGACAAATTGACTCGAAGGTAAGCTTTACTTTCATAAAAAGTATTTTTATATCATGTTATGTAGCAAAATTTTAAATAATATTTTGTGATGACATGCATACATATAATATATGTCTACACTGCGAATGATTTTCTCGCTTAACAAACTTATATTGCTGATGTATGATGAATGTTTTTTATGATAGTACCTCAATTTGTTGGAGAAGGGAGGAGGCAAACAGTTTGGGAGTTATTTTGCAAGTGTTGTGACTCATTTTTTCGTCGGACAAGGTGCAAATGAGCATGATATTGAAAATGCAAAAGCTATATTTGATCTTCCAATTGTTCGACCAGAATGGATAGCCTATTGTGCAAAAGTCGGACGACTGATCAGGTGAGACACAGCTCATATTTAATTTGTAATTCTGTCAGTTTTTAACGTCATATGAAAGTTCAATAACAATAACAAGACATATCATATCATATTCACACATTTTTGCCATTTTGTTTTTATTTTTAGTGTGGATGGCTTTTGCGGAGAAAAGGATCAACTATTTTCTACGGTTGTAGCTGCGGTGTCCGGGATTACTGGACAAGATTTGAAATCACTATGGGCTTCTATTTCATTTTACGGTGGAAGACTAACACGGAAATTGTCTAATGAGTCTACCCATTTGATATGCAACAATAGTAATTCTCGAGCATACACAATTGCAAAACAGAAGAATATTAGTGTTGTTCGTTTAGACTGGGTTTCGGCCTCTATCACACAAGGAATATTAGTTGATGTGAGTTCATACGACCCTCCCCTTTTTACTCGGCCAAGACGAAATGTTCCACGACCACAATATTATAGGCCTCCACCAATCAGACAGACAGCCAGTGCAACCCAAATACCTATTATTCAGACGACTAATACAACCCAAATAGCTGATCAGACGGCTAGTACAACTCAGATAACTAATGTGTTGGTCAATCAGCAGGATTTGGTTACAACAGGTTCAACAATAACCCAAAATCAAAGTCAAACAATGCAACCAGGAATTGTGACTATGGCTGGACAACAAATGAACCAACAAAATCAACAGATGACTCAAGTTTCACAGCCCTTAGTGTCACAACAACAACAAAATCAACCCATCAATACAAGCCAATTAGGAAATGTTGTGATTAATCAACAAGGGATGGTCTCCATGAACTCTCTGATGAACCAGAATCAAATGATGCAGCCAGAAGGTATGGGTCGACAGCAATTAATTTCACAACAACAACAAATGAATCAGCTTTCTCAGTCCTTGATGACACAGAAGCAACAGAATCAGTTTCCGAATGTCAACCAAGTAGGAAATATGAATACCACGAATCAACAACAGGGGATTGTTTCCACGTCTTCAGATTTCATGCAAAATCAAATGATGGAGACAGCTGTCATCTTTCAAGAACAACAACCATCGCAAATACTTGGACAGCAAATGGGCCAACAAATAAGTCAACAAAACCAGCAGATGACTCAACTTTCTCAGTCTTTTATGCCACAACAACAAAATCAGACTGCCAGTACAGCTCAAATTATACCTAATGTGATGGTAAATCAACAAGGGATGGTCTTCATGAACTCTGTGAATCAAATGATGCAGCCAGGAAGTATGATTCCACAACAACAATTAATTTCGCAACAGATGAGTCAGTCTCAACCTTTTTCTTCCTGGAGCCAAGTAGGAAATGTGAATATGATGAATCAACAACAGGGAATGGTTTCCATGTCCTCCGGTGTGAATCAAAATGAAATGGTTCCGACGACTGTCATTGTTTTGCAACAGCAACCACCACAAATGCTGGGACAACAAATGGGTCAACAGCAAATACCATTTCATAGTGCTGGACCAAGATTTGATACCATTCAGCCTCAGCAACAAGCTAAAATTATTAATCAAATCCAGATGAGTCCTCAGATTAAGGCTCAATGGCATAACATGAATGCACAACAAAGGACATTATTAATTCAAAAGTTGGTTCAGTGTAGTCAAGAGGAAATGTGAACACAATTATTATCACAGTATGTATGAAAGAATTGTATCTCAGATTAAAAAATGTGTTCATGGCACAACAACGAAATTTCTTCTTTCATAATTTCATTAGATTGAATTTCATGTTGTTTTCCAATTTTCTTTCATATGAAAAGTGACCACAGTAGGGACTTTAATATCAGTACTCTGACGCCCCCGCTTCCTCACATTTTGCGTTTAAGGGTCCCCTACTTTTTAAGATTCATGAATTATGCGGTTCATAAAACATTTTGACTCCCCAATTCATACTCCTACACCACCGAGGCAAAGTTTCTGGTATCAGACACTGGACATCGACATGACCCATGTAATGGAAGACTATGCTATCGACTCAGACACTCCCCCTCCAAGAATCTGTCACCCTTCAAAATAAGATTTAAATGCTCTTGCTCTCCCATATAATTTGGGAGTCTGAAATTCAGACTCTGAATGGACCGAAAGTACACGAGAGAGTACGTTTGCTTAAAAATTTCGTGAGAAAGGAATGAGATTTTATGTGTGCGTGATAAAATGGTGAGATTACATTTACAAGGTAGGTTACATTTAGATTTTTTTTAAAAATAAACTCATTCTTATTTCATTCCATCTTCTACGTGACCTTCCAGAAATATTATGACTACGATTTTACTTGTTATCTTCCATCAATCTTCCCACTGGAGAGTGGACTCTTCACCTAACCAAAAAATGCTGCATTCTTTCCTTCACTCAGTTCATCACACATAATATATAATTAAGATTGAAACTCATTTCCACAACCCAAGAAAAAACCCCTGCCATGTATATCATATCATTCAGGCTTACATCATTCCCAAAAATTATTACACAATCATACTGTGTTACCAAAATGAGGAGTATTTTGGTAAAATTTATCCCATTTCCAACCTTCTAATTAGTAATTACATGCTTCCTCTCATTATAATTTAACTCATAATATATCTCTTATATTCCTAGATAATTTGTACCCTCAGTCTTCCAATGCTAATAGTGTCAAGCCTCACCAGTTGTGTCCCAGGCTACTGGCCTAGCAAAGAAAGTGATCAAAATCCTCACCGACTCTTACCAGGCCTCCGAAATTGGCCTCAGACTTCCACAGAAAATCGGAGATACTACGTTGATCATCATCAAGACTACCATTATCGTCCCACTCGGAAGAAATGTAATAAACATCCGGACAAACCAAAAGAAGATGAGGATGACAGTAAACTGAATGAATATCTTAATTGGTTAAGACGTCACACTACAGTCTACAATTACCGTTTTGCTGGTGATGAAATCCCTTACTCTCCATCCCATGAAGGTGGACCACCACCAACTGAAGGATGGCAACCACCCAAAATTGACCCTTCTTTACTTGCAATGCTCCCAACCCAATCCTCTAGCCTTAGTCCATCTACTTCAATCACAACCAGACAACCAGTGAGTCAAAATTCTTCTTCGTCTACAATTTCAAGTACAAAACCAACCAAAATACCATCTCCTTCTGGTACCCCCTTACCAAACTCAACATCATTCAGACCAATAATTATTTCGACACAACTTCCCATCATTCTAACTACAAAAATCCCAGGGATTTTGTCCACATCCAAGACAACGACAACAGTCCCAGTGACCCCACGACCGGTATCGACAACAACTGATTCTGTTACGCAGGTCACAATGACATCAACATCACCTGAGCCCATCACAACAGACTCTCCTGGGTCATCATCTTCGTCGAGTATGGAAGAAAGTACTGTCAAACCAGAATTTGTTTGCCCGGAAAATGACACACTGGAAGTACAAGATCCCGGCTCGACAATTTCTGAGTCGAACGAGACTTCGAATCCTGTGACCCTGGACCCTACGAATAATAACAGTAGTAGTAGTAGTTTAGG
>WJFB01003735.1:0-12165 GCA_009870185.1 Pygmarrhopalites habei | reverse complement strand
GAGGGGGTTGTTCCGTGACTTTTCATATTTTTCAAGTATAAAAAAGCACCCACAGTTTATTTACACTCCGACCTCCTCCCGCTCAGTGTGTGTGTGTGTGGAGACATGTTATGAAAATAAAACCAAGAACACAATTTCCTATATGCATTTTGGAAGGAGGAGGACCAAGTGTGTCCCAACAATGCCAGGGAGGGGGAGAAGGGGGAAAAGTTTGCAGAGTGAAAAAAGGAGGGTATGCAAATACAACAAAAGAGACAGAGGGAGAAAGTGACGATCTCCGCCTGTACTTTCTCCATCGGAAAATCGTTTGAGCTGTTTGAGCTGTGTATACACAGCAGGAGGAGGGGGGCAGTCCTTTTCTATCTCTAGATAAATGTAGAGACACTGGAGGAGGAGGAGGGGATATAAAATTGAAAATTGAATGAGATTTATGAAGCTTGAAAATTGAACGGATCTTCTAGATGATCTCCCATAGATCAAATCGGATAAATATGTCTTAAGTCTTAGGCAAGCACAAACTCAAACATTCATTCTCCTCCATCCTCCTCTTTCCCATTATTTACTCCAATCTAAATATTCTCCGTACAAAATTCTCATAGTCACACTCTCCATCCCAGGAAAAATCCTAAAGCCCCTCCTCCGTCGGGTGGTAATTAAAAAAGTGTACAAAAACTGTATCCCACACACACACACACACAAGGGATTTTCCGAAATTGGGATGTGGGTCTCAGAAATTTCCGTGTAGTCACGGGTATCAAAATATTTTGAGAGAGGCGATGGAGGAATTGAGCTGTGAGCCATTTTCCGCGGGGTAGATTTTCCCTCTTTCTCTTCCCATGAACTTTCTCCTCCTCGTCTGGTGATGTCGTTCTGCTCCCAACTATTTTTTTGGGCAGGGAAAGATACAAAGAGAGGGCAAAGGCTGTCAACCAATATTGGCAGAGAGATATCCCTTGTATCTCCATCCCCTTCACACACACACACACACATTCCTCCTCTTGTTCCTACTCACGCTCCACCTCCACCACCTCCCTTCTCTCTGAAGGAATATTTCAAAAAACGTGTTTCCCTATAATTTCCCCTTCACTCTTGTATCCCCCATGCACGGTCCTTCCAATTATTCCCATGTGTGTGTGTGCTATTTCAAGGGATATTCGAGATGTTCACGCACTTGATCTCCATCATCATATTTTCTACATTTCTACAGCCCTCTTTTTGAAAGACAAGAGGATCCTTGTCATCATCTCGTCCTTCCCCCTCTCCAAAATGCATTCGAAATCCATGGAAACCATTCAAAAGAGACAGAAAAATCAATTATTCATTTCCACTGTGGATCAAATTCTTCCTGACAACCATCAAACATTTTATTTAACAACATCCGTCTAATGCCCACATCACAACAAGGAGAAAGTTGTGGAAAAATCCGAATAAATCCCTTCACCTTCGGCACGACGAACTCTGGCACAGTTTCCTCCATCCTCCAGTTATCTTATCATCCTCCCCTTAACTACATTTTCAAATGTCAAATTTAAATTCGAAAACAATTATAAAGATTGTGTCGCATTAGTGGGACAGGGAAGAGGGAAAGTGACTAAATATGCCCTACTGAGCAACAGTGGGATTCACTGAAATCCGAGAATACATTTTCCATTGTTTTTTTTTTATCAAACCCTTCCAATTTTTCCGCCGTTTGAGAAGAGACTACCCGGGCTCTGGAGAGATTGGGAGTTTGGGGAGATGTGAAATGCGAGGCGACGGAACGTAAAGGAAAAATTTATGAGTCTCCCCCATTCTTTCTCTTCTCCCTTCGTATCCGTTGCCCATTACCCAATTCTTCTCAAACTTTTCCTCCTTTATATCTTTTCTTTCCCTTGTCCTTGTTTTCAATTTTTGTGGGTGTCCTCCTGAATAAACATTTCTCGAGAATTATTTTCCCCTCCCAAAAGTGCTGGCCTACACACACACACACACACAGATAAGATAGGCATTGACTTATCGCTGGACTGGAACAAAACTGGACATGAGAGTCCACTGGAGAAAAAAGCGGGAGGAAGGAATTTGGGGAGCTGCTGGGTGTCTGGAGAATGTTTTGAAAAGTGTGTGTGCGTGTGTGTGTGTTTGTGGATGGCTCAGTTTTGTCACTTGGTTATGCCATTTCCGGTCGACCAAACTCCATTATCTCCTCCCCTCCCCCTCCCTGTCCTGGTCCTCACATTAAAAGAATAACTTTGATTTGGTTGAGTGGTTGTTCAGGAAGAGCAGCCGCAAGAAAACGTTGTCTCCAGCTGCCCTCCTCCTCCACAGCCACACAAAAAGCCGAGGATGCGGCGGTGGCAATGAGCCCGCAAATGATCTCCCTCCTTTATTTCCCTCCCTTCCAGTTCACCTGCGGCCGCATTTTCTTTTATGCCCGGCCCAATCTCCCGCATTCCCATTCCGTTTCATGGGATGCTGACGAGGACAGTCGATACAGTCCTAATTACAGGTCATGTGACCTTGTCAAACTAATTATTCCATGAATGTCATTCCTCCCCATTCAACGAAGGTCACATTCTCAATTATAGAAATTAGCTGTGGTCCTCGTAATCCGAATTCTCCATCTAAATGAGTGGGTTTGGGAAGGGTAAATTCGGATGTTGTGAGGGTGGAGGTGGGTGGGTGGGAAATATTGTTTAAAATTCCAGTGGAGTGACCATTTGAATTGGGTTTTAAAAACAGAGTTGGAAAAATAAAGGGGAGATAGAAATCGCAAAGTTTATCATTCCCCACGAGATTGTAAATCCTGGATAAAAAGGTCCAATTTAAAATTCTCTTCCCTCCCTCCCTGGAATCCACTTAACTCTTACTTAATGGCCTCGTAAATGGAGTATAAGAACCATCAATTCATCCAATTCTTGAAAAGACGACCGAGTCAAGCTTCCCCTCCTCTTCCTCCTCCATGGGAGAAGTTCTCCTCAACGTGTACAGCATGTGGACGTTATGTGGAGTGGAAGAAAATATTTAACAAGCACAGTATAAATTCAAAGTTAACTTTGTAAACTGGAGTCGGCCCTTCAAGGAAAATGAAGACCCAAGGAAAGGAGGGAGGGAAGGAGAAACAATTTTCAGACTGCATGGCCAGTGGATTGCAAAAAATTTGGGATGTGGATGTAAAGTGCGGCGTTTGTACGGGGAAAGGGAGCGTTTGTTAATGGGATTCACGTATCGCCTGATTTTTAATGTTGCCGTAGAGTCCAACATTTTGTGTCTTTAGGACTAGCCGTTGGTTGTAGTGAGGAGAAGAGGAGGAGTATGGAAAGGTGTACAAGTCTACTTTATACATTGATATTGATGGGATGGGATAGAATGCTAAGTTAACACCAACGAACCGACGAAAATTCCCTCAAAGGCCCCATCCTCCTCCGTGCAAGGAGGATCCAAATGGGAAGCAGAGAGAATGGAGAAAGGCAGAGGACGCCGTGGAATGTTACGATGCCCACGGACGAGGAGCTAATGACAAGGAATGAGGCAACCAAATCAATATCCCAAGTCCTCGTCATTCTCCTTCCCTCCCGACCAACGCCAGCCCCTCCACACACACACAAGGCCCAGAAATTTGGCAGATAAGAAGAGATCTCGAGGGACTGATTCTGGTTGAGGAGGAGACTGAAACTGAAACGGGGCTTCTTTCCCTCTACTTTCACTCCTTCCTTCCTCCGTACACGAGACTCTCTCCTAGAGAAAAGAGAGAGAGTTTCCAGAAATTCACCCACGAAATCCATCCGAGTCTCTCTTTCCCTCCACTTTCACTCGTGATGCATATGGAGGAGGAACTCTATCTTAATGTGGCTCAGACCTTATGCAGTTTTCAGTCATTCAATTCAAAATGAACACACTTTCGTTTTGTGTGTGTGTACAGAAGAGTCGAGTCGCTTTCCTCCTGTGCCGCCGCCATTGCCGACGATCTCCTGGAACCACTTGGCTCTCTGGAGACCCATACTTTTCCATTGCCATTATCAAGGCTTCTGCATTATCTGAAAACGTTTTCTTAAATTACCCCGCCCACCGAGAATTCCCTATTAGACCCTCCTCCCGTCCTCATCTCCTTTTTCCCCACCTCATCATCTCATCCTAAGGATGAGGACCCAAAAGTCTAATATCACACTTCCAAAATTTACCTCCCTCTCCTCCGCAGATTCCTCTAATATTACCACTCTCCTCATCACATTCATTTATCTCCAATCCTCCACATAAAGGAAGAAAATACTAGTTCACAATTTTTCCCTACTTTTTCCCGCCTCCAGAAAATTGACTTGCAAATCACTGGAGGATTTCAACTTGTGGAATTTCTAGAATTTAGAAGAAAAAACTCTACGTAAGGAAATGGAAACAGAGCAGAGAGAGTGCGTGTGTTTGGATGTGAGGAAGATTTTCTCCATATAAAATATGAATCAAGTTTCATCTATTCAACGTCCCATTCTTTCTCAAATGTTGAGACTTGGCTCTGTCCTCTTCCTTTTCCGAAAGCCATGACGAGGGTCTATCTCTGAGTGAGCGAAGTAGAGAAAGGGAGAGTTTTTTTTGAAAAGTCGCTGGCGGGAAAATGTAGGAAGATGGATATTGTCCCTCAGGTGTGTTTAAAGTCAAAGGTTTCACTTGTTTAATATTGGACTATCTCCTCCAGATTTGCATGCTAATGTTTCCTTTCTTGTCTCCACTATGAACCGAGACTTTCTCCTTGCGAGTGTGTGTGTGTGTACTACACTCTATCCATCCCTCCTCCTCACATATAAACAAAATCGCTATGATCAAGCTGTTATTTTTATATACGAATTTTGAATGGAAAAAATTTTCTCTTTTCCTCTCCCTTCCTTTGTCTTCTAATGTAGTTCAGTAGTGATAAAGAATTTAGTCTGGGAAAAAGAATGTGGAGGATGAATAAGAGAGACGGAGAAGGAAAAGAGAAAGTGAGTGTGTAAGTCTATGCTTTTCTAGGAATTTATAAACTGGCTTGAGATATCATTTCTGGTTCGCTGGTTTTTTATGACTACACGATTTTTCTTCCAAGTCTCCATCCTCCCGCCGTCGCCTCCATCCCCTCCTTTCAAAGTTGATAGGGAAGCTGAAGAAAATTTGTAAAGTGTGGCTGGCAAGTAGGGAACAGAGAGAGAGACGGAAAAGGGGAAAAGAGAGAGAGAAAGACTGGAGAAAAAAAGAAAAGCCATCCAAAAATAGAAAGGAGACTCTTCTTTCTCTCTTTTCTCCGTCCATGCCGTAGTGGCAGTCGCTCCACGGACTATGAACTTGTTACATGAGACAACACACAAAGTCACCAGGAAAGAAAATAAATACCCTCCAACACATACACACACACGTAGTGAAAGAGACGGAGGGAGTCAGGTCCACAGGAAAGAAAAATAAAGAGGACAGAAGGAGCGTCGAATAAAAAAAGTTGAAGCTGCACCCAATTGAAAGGGAGACTTTTTTTTTTCTCTTCTCTGGGATGAATGAATGAATGATCATTGACTCCGTAATCGTTTTATCCCGGCCGTAATTCAACGTAACAACGGCATGCAAAAATATTATTGTTATACTCCCTCCCCCGTCCCCCTCTCTGTCTATTGTCAAGTGGCCCTAAAGTCAACATTTTACGAGTCCGATTGTAAAAATAAATTTCTCCCTTCTATCTTTTCTTTCTCAACTTTTCACTCCAGGGGGAAAGTCAACTCTCACTTTGTCAGTCACTTTGTGAGGAGGATCGTCAATAAAGGGAGAGCCGTCGAAAAAAAACCGGCCTCACTTGTCACTCTTGAATCTTTCAGTTGCAGACACAAGCAAAGATTTTCATTACGGCGGAGACTTTTAAATATTTTTAATGCTGCCCACGGGAATCCTTCACACACAAGGAGACGGCATTAGGAGAAAAAAAGGGGCGATTTGAATTAACATTTGGTAATTTCAAAGTCATTACTAAGGGGGGGATTGGGAGGGTGGATTAATGCAAATTACAATTTAGATGCTGACAAGGGGAGTCAGAGTGGAGTACATGGAGGGGGACTTTTATAGGATTCCTTGTCTCGCCGGGAAGAATTTATAGGGGGAGGCTGTAGTGAGGGACATATGAGCATAATAAAATGCATGTAATGTACGGCCTTTATCTCCCGGCTACTCATACACATGTACCCGGGTCCTCCTTCTTTACAGCTTCCTCTCCCTCCGACTTTCTCTCTCGTGTTGGCAGGGAGTGCGGGGTGTAACTACAACAAGATAAGTGCGTAAGTGTGTGTGTGGCGTGGACTCCTGTACACTGTGTGTGTGTGTTGGGGGAGGGGATAGATGTAGCCAAAGATTTTGAAATTTCCGCAGTGGATTTTGTAGTGAATTTATTTCTGTTGGATTCTGTGAAAGGGATAAGCCGTATTTATTTGACTGGGTGGCTAGGTTTTACTTGCGTAAGCCCACGAGAGAAGCGGGGAAAGACAGAGAGAGCGCGGGAAAGGAAAGAGAGAGAGAGAGGGATATTGCTGGAACGTTGACTCAAGTTTGGACGACTTGAACGCTGTAATTCTTCCTCTACTGATGTCTGAGAATTCTTCCTCTATTCTGATTGATTTATTCTCGGCCTCCGCTGCCGTTTCCCAAGACATCCTTTCACAACCCTCGCTATGTACAATATCCTACTTGCAGTATGTACACCTCCTTTCCTCTCGTTACACTACAGCCGTGCAGGAACTTGTCGCTTGTACAGGGTCCTCCAGGGACCTCCCCTCACCATTAAGGTGCTCAGGGACTTTGCCAGAATTTTGATTTCCAACCCAATTTCAAGTCATCATAAAGTTGGAGGGAGGAACTCTACAGCTCCAGAGCATCATTCCTCACATTAGTCAAGACTTTTACAAAATTACAATCAAAGAATTCAAAGATCAGGATTTACAAACAAAATTCAGAATGTTTTTTCAACAAAGTTCGTCTCATTATTCCTTGTAATGAAGTTTTGTTCGGAGAATGTATCCTAATAAATTTTTGGACTGCACGAATGAATTTAGAGAAATATTTTGCCGACTTTCTTTCCTCTGGGACACCCTGTAAGGAGCTTAGAGTGGAGGTATGTGTGTTTGTATACGCGTGTGTGGGTATGTAAAAAAAGCGGTCGTACCTCGCACGGATTTCTGTATGAAAGTGTGTGTGTGTGTGAGGATGGATACAGGCTCTCCTCATTCTCGAAGTCAATGGGTTTTCTATAGACCGTGGTGGATAGGGTGGAGGGGAAGTGGTGAGGCTATTTGGAATTGGAAGGGATGGCTCCACTTTAGCCAAGAGAAAGGGGAGGAGTACTTACATCCTTAGTCAACGTTTTTAAGAAGAAAGAAAGAGTTTTTGGGTTAGAAAAAGAAGGAGACATGGAGCTGTGTTTTAGTGGAGAGGAGAATATAATATAATATTAGCTGGCTCCCTCCCTCCTCCATTCTTACATAGTTGGAATCGGAAAGGAGTAAATCCTCTTCGAAATTCTCTATCTGCTTCAAATCTCATTTTTCTCCACACAGCGTCTCCTCGGCAGAGTAGACGGGGGGAGCCAGAAGAAAAGCCAGAGGTTTCCTTCCTCTTCCGAGGGGAGCTTTCCCTCCGTCTTCTTTGTCTTCCCCTTGTCTCAATAAATGTTTTCTCCTTTCCCTTTTATTCCACAGTCCCAGTCCCACACGCACACACTCAAACTTTTTTAACGCTCTCAGACTTTCATCACACCCCTCCCCCCTTCCCTTATCTCCTCACTTGATCCTCCCAGACAGAGTCCCCAACTCCAAGAATATGAAATCCAACAATCCCCTCCCGCAAAACACCGTTTGTCCTTCTCCTCAATATCTCTCCAAACTCGCATCTTTTATTCCTCTCTAATTGCCCTTCTAATCAATCCCTCTTCTCTAGCCATCCCGAAATCTTCATTCCACAAATAATTCCCCTCTCTCTCAGCACACAAGACCAAAAATAAGGGGAGGGAAGGCGGGGAAGGAGGGGGAATTTATGGAGATGAATTTGTGGGTAGTTAGTGTGGTTATGATTTAATATTATCGTTGAAGAAACCGCAGGAACGGCCAAACCGTCCCAATTTCTTTCCTCACTTTCTCTCCACTTTCGGAGGTTGATGGGAGGGGAAGATCGTTGGGAACATTTGTGCCCTGGCCTTTGACGAGGGTGGGGGACAAGTGTGGAGGGGAAATTACCCATTTGAACGTCATTTCAAAGTGGAAGGACGGAGTGGCAAGGCCACACTGCACACTCTTTAACAAATGCAACTTTCTTCACACACCTAAATCATGAGAGAGAGAGAAAAGAAGAGAAGTGTGTGTGTGGAGGCGGGTGTGTGAAAAATAGAAGGGGAATGAGGGGGGAGGGGGATAAAAATGGGAAAAGTGCTTGATTGTGTCGCTGTGCCTGTCACAAGCTAAGAATTTAATCAGGAAGGGTGAAAAATTGGGAGAGCATGTCTCTTCATAATGCCTATCTCTAGAGGATGTCTGCTCTCCCACCATGGGGGGCATATAATATCTAAACAAGACCAGCGAGGGCTATTTATAATCACACACACACACACACACCATTTTTACACTTTCCCCGGGCTTTCCCTCTGCTCCCGTGAAAGACGGGCTGGAGAGTACCTCGGTGCTCCGGCTGGTCCTGCCTGGTGGTGGGTGTGTGTGTGCGTGTGTGTGGGATATGGAGAGATGAATTATAAGGTGTTATACGGCATTATATTGTGATGGATCACCCAAGGAGAAAGCTACCCTAATATAATAATAATCATTTAATCCACCGTCTCTCCTTCCCCTGCATAAAATTGTTACGTGGGACTTCCCCTCCCGCATTCCCTTTGATGCACTTCCTTTAATGAGCCTCCTTTCTCCCCAACTTTCACCACCGCTTTCCCTTCCACACTCCCAAGTAATGGGTTTAGAAGGAACACCATGTAATGGTATTCGCAGCCAGCAATTATTTAAGATTTCCTTAATTGACAGTCTGAATAAATATAAAGTGGTCGGAGGGAACACGGGTATCTGCTAGTACCAGAATTTGTACAATTAAGTCGGGTGGAAGGTGTAAGGTTGGTCAGTGGTGAGAAATGTTTTGAAGGAAAAAAGGTCATTCGTTTTCCCCGGGTGACTGGAATTGGAGGGTTGAATGCCAAGAATGAGATAAAGAGAAAAGGGGAAATGTTGACACTCAGAAAGTGTTCTTATCGAGAGAGGCTCTCTGTCATTCCAGGTCGGATGACCCAGAAGAGGAGGAACATTTCCTCTGTGGAAGAATCATATTTGAGAGATAGGGATGTTCATCGAGTGGTCGGGGTTGTACCTGGCAATTCTTCCCACGCTTCCCTCCCCGCAAGTCGGAATTCCGAATGGAAAATGATTAATGACTGTGGGCAGGGAGTCAGAGGGTAAATATTTCCTCTGTCAGCATTGATTTTCCCCTCCCCTCCTCTCATAGAGATCAAATAGGATCAAATCTAATCATAGGATTTTCTTTTTCCTCCTTGTCTCTCCTCATTCTCCCGGGATTTGATTACTCCGTCGTCTCTTCATTGTTCTTAAAGAATCTCCACTTTTTTATTTCCATCCTTTTTTCTTTTTCCAAAAGACGCATGGCCCCTTCAAATACTTTCTTCGTATATATAAAAATCCTTTCTCTCAATTTCTGATAATTATTTTTGCCCACCGGATTCAACTTATCTTTCCTTGCTGAATTCTTTCTTTTTAAAAATTTTTGAATGATTTTATCAAGAGTTAAATTTTACCATGCTGACAAACTTGTACTTTTCAATAATTTAGTTTTTTATGTATTGAAAGATGTTTGGACAAACAATATAAATTTCTTGAAAAACCATTTTGTTTTTCTAGTGGAAATTTGTTTCATGGAATGGTGATTCTGGAAAGTTGTGCTTCTCACTTCTCTCAATTAAATGTATTGTCAAAAGAAGGGGGAGTGGGACATTTGAGAAATTTGGAATGAAACATTTGAACTGTGGGCTTTGCTTCCCTCGTCAAGATGGGGTCTCCAGTTTTCCCCTTTTCTCCAGTCCCTCTCCGAATGGAGGGAACTAGTGATGAGGAAGGACTTGACTCGTCTCTTCTTCTCTGAATATGAGGGGAACGAGACTCCAGGGACACATCGCATCGTCAGTGCTGGAGAAAAGAAGCCCCTCTTATTGCCTCCAGTCTCCGGGCGTTAGACACACACAGAGAAAGAGAGAGAAAGAGCTCTCGATTGCAACTTGTCAAGTGTTCCCTTCTCATATCCCCTCCGCATCTTCCAAATAATAGCAAGTCAGCCTTGAATAATGCATTCCGTAAATGGCATATTCACCTCGCGTCCACACCAGTGCCCCTCCTCTTAGTCACAAGATCTCCCTGTCTGCAGGCGGGAGGGGAAGTGGATACACTTGTGTATAGACCGAGAGAGCAGCTATTCTTTTTATTCCACGTTTTACATTGCTATTATGACACACTTTGAAAATTTTTTAGACAAACACAAACTCCCCCTCTCTTTGCTCTAAGCTTTTTCCATGCCAATTCCGGGTCTCACATCCCCTCTCCGTCCGTGTGGCCATATTCTTTTCTTCTTTTGTGGTAATCGTGGCGGTGGTTGGTCCTCAGAATAAAAGGTACAGTCCCTTGAGCACTTCACACCTCAGCATCATCCCCTGCTTACCAAAAGATCCTTTTTCCCCTCCGCATTCCGCTGGGCTTTCCCCAAATTGCTTCTTTCTTCCCCTTCGCCTTCCTCGCATTCTTTTTTCAATGAAAATTCAATGGTCGATTAGAAATTTCCAGGGCTTCTTTGCCTGGAAAATAAATTCTCCTCTCCGCTTCCCTCCCTCCCTCATAACTTGTTCTTGGAGGGGAATCTCAACTCAAGTGAGTGCGGGAAACAAGACTAGAAATTTCTTGGTTCATTCCACTCATTAACTTATTTCCTGGAGAGAGAAAGAGAGGAGAGAAACATGGAAAGCGGCATTTAGCCAGTTGATGATGGCAGAGAGACAGGGGATTAAAAGCCATGGGGGGAGAAGATAAAAGAAGAGAGAGTTGGAGGAAAAAAAAGTTGGGAGGCATCCTGGATGTCAGAGAGAAAGTGGGGGAGGGGAGAGGAAGAAAGAGGCTCTTGATAAATGCCTCGTGCTCTTAACGGCTGAGCAGAGAGGAGGGAAGGAGGAATGGTCAAGTGAAAAATTCGTTCAATCCTACCAACTCGACGTGGGTTCGACAACCCACGACTGCCATGTGATCCTCCCAATCTCTCCTCTTCCTCTTCCTCTCTCTCTCTTGTAATAAAGCAGCAGTGCTGAAATGATAAATCTTGGCTGCAACTACACAACTATGTGACCTTTCCCTCTCCCCATTGTCCCGGCCACTCTCCACATTTTTCTCAGTCAAAAAACTCAATTATCAATTTTATCCTTTTCCAGCCCTCCCGTCGACCCGGGATTTCCTGTTTCGAATTTTACAAACATTCACGCATTTGTCTCCATTTTTTGGACTCATCAATTCCAACCATCCTTGAAATGTCTCTTTTTGATTCCATTTCCCCGACGAATCAGAAGATCTGCAAGGTTACATATTTTTACCAAAAGTCTGTTTAATTATTAGCTAAATATTTTTCGACATTAACTTGTACATTCCACTTTTCGTGACTCAGACTAATGGACAGGGGCAGAGTCAAGGACGAGGATTCATTAGTCATTCTTAATTGTGTGTGTGTGTGCATTTAAAAATGTGAGTTTTGTTGCGGGTACAATAAATGGACGTCAGTCAAGTTGCTTAATTCCAAGTTGGGAGGAGAAAGAGGAGATGGACAGCTCGACTAGATGAATGGCACTTCCTTCTTCTGTCCATTTGTCCATCATGAATTATTCAGCAAGGTCTCCTCCCAAGAAAAAGTTTGTTGTATTTCCGTTGAAGAAAATTCGGTGGATCATTAAGCGTCTCATTGAGGTTGCGAACTTTGACCCCCTGACTCTACGAGTACATTACTCCTTCACAATGACACGTAAGCTGGAATGGAGGACAATTTCTAATTTCTGCTCTTGCAAATGGTCGGAATTAAATAGGGCTTTGACAGTTGTGTGTGTGCAAATTGGGATTTCCATGGGTATGTACGTGGATATGGCGGAGGGGGGGGGGGCGGTGT
>WJFB01003734.1:0-12167 GCA_009870185.1 Pygmarrhopalites habei | reverse complement strand
TATTTTCAATATTTATTTCTTCAGGGATGATCTTTATGTATACGAGTTTGTTTAAGGTACATTTTCATAATAATTTATTATAGTAATGGATTAATTATTATTTAAATGTAATATGTAGTGGAGGAAGAGTTCACGTTTGATTTTTTCCCATGTAGAATCAGTTTGGGACTTGTGTAGCAAGAGTAAGTATTACGTGGCATACACCACAATCACAATATTTATGCAAATACAAAAAAATCATAATAAACATAACAATAATTATTATTCCTAGAGCGAAACTATATATAAAAAATTATATAATCACTATTCTCTCTCTTTTGTTTTCATCATACACTCATACACCCAGTGTGTTTGGATCAACACATGTTCATACTTACAACTAAATAGTAATAATATTAGTACATAGTAGTAGGACAACACAACAAGATGTTGAATATACTTCTTTCGAAGTAAGATATTAGGTGTGCTACCCTAAATTTATTCATAATAATAACAAAAATAATAGTAGCAGCAGTTTAGTTATTATTATTACTTTGTTGTAGGAATTTGTTGTCAAAAATAATAATCGCGGTTGTATCCATTCTCTCTCTTCTACTACATTACACATATTAAATATATAATATACAATACATATATATATTTATAGATACATTATTATTATTAGACAACATAAAAATACTTTGATCTAGAGTAGTAGTAGTAGTAAGCCTTGGACCTCCGAATTCTGATCTCTCTCTCTCTCTCTGTCTGAATCTACCCGAATTCTATAAATATGGAGAATGTGTCTCAATCAAATAACAAAAGCACCTTCTCATACTTTGGTTCCAATTGCTGATTCGGAGACCCGCAGACAATTATACATACTAACAGTAAATCTCTCTAGTCTTCTTTCTTCCCTTCTTGAGGATAAAGGGTTTGTGTGGCTTGAATATTGGCTGCAGGGATGTCTTTATCACCCCAACCCCATACTTGTGACTCTGGCTCATGATAATGATGATGATCTGTCCAAGATCCATCTCCAGTTCTTTTGACACGTTGCATGACGACTTTCTTGGGAACAGTCTTGAGGTCATATGCCCAACCAATGGCCGCAAAAAAATCCACAAAAGCTGTTGTGAGGTTCCATTGGTATTGCCCTATTTCAGCTGTCTTGTAATCCCAAGGGAAAACATGATGGTAGTTGTGCCATCCTTCACCAAAAGCCCAGAATGCGACCGACTTGTTCTCAGCTGGATTGATTGTCCTACAAAAATAATAATAAATTCCATGTAATTATTAGAAATAATCATCAAGAAATATTCATGGTGTAATTTTCCCTTATTTTAGCATTTTTATGTTCCTCTGAATGGATGTGTGGACCTAGTATGATTTCCGTCGTGATACATATTTACTTTACTTACTAGTAGTATGCAGTTGGTGTGTGTGTATTATACATTGTAAATGTACTTATTCTGTACACACAATACACACACACATGTAACGTCATACTTTCTTGATATTGTACATTGTGGCTACTTCTCACGGATCACACGCTCATCACACACAGAGTGAGTGCCAATAATGGAAATTGCTGTATGACGAGGAGGATACATATAGGTACTAGGCTTGCAGTGCTGACAGTGAAAGAGCACGCGACAAACACATGAGATAAAGGATGAGAACGGTACGATGAGAATTAAGTACACGTACACATTACTCGTGTGTGTATCATCACCCCATCCCCAGTATTGTGTTCTTTTTCCAAACGACAAACTTTTTTATCCTGATTTCCTAATTAAGCTGTTAATTCTAATTTCCCTGTATTAAATATTGTATTCATTTAATGATAATAATGTATGTACTATGTCCTATCATTCCTACAAATGTTTGAGTTTTTTCCGTTTCCCTTTCCCTCTTGCCAAATGTAAGACTTGCACTACCTCAACTGTAGGATTCTATGGCATACTAAGTAAATACGATATCGTACGAGAGAGAATGAAAAGAGAAAAAAAGAGAGGATATGCACAAGTGTATAAAAGTAGAAAGTAAAGGGTTAAACTCACTTGTCGTATGGTTTAGGTCCCCACATATGAGCTGCACTATTGACAAGCCATGTGATGTGAAGAGTGAATGCGTAACGAGCAAGGGAACAAATGAGGAAAGCACCCAAAAGACTCTCATCCCACAATTTCCATGGGATGACGGCTGGGAGAACGAAACAGATGAGAAGACCCAAGGGAAGATGGTATTTCTTTTGGAACATGATGACAGGGTCAGACTCAATATCTGACAAGTCCATTGTCTTCCCCTTCACCCGGACCAAGTCATGTTTCCGACAGAGTAACCAACCGATGTGGGCAAAGAAAAATCCTCTCCGGGCATTATGTGGATCAGCGTTAGTCTCAGCATACTTGTGATGCACTCGATGATCACGTACCCATTCCCATATCGAATTCTAATGAGAAAAATAATGAGATACATTGAATAGAAATATTAAAATAAATTTTCGATCATGTGATATACTAAAGTTGATACACAACCATCATCATCATCATTTGATACTACTAGTATAATACATAATAATCTATTGCAACATCTATATCAGAAGTAACAAGTTTAACAAATATAATGGCTTACTTGGAAGGCGAGGGTTTGCATAAAAGCTAAAATGATCTTTAATGGAGTTTTAGCTTTGTAAGATTTGTGACTCCAACATCGATGAGCTCCAGCCGTGATGCCCATTCCACCCCAAAAGTGTAGAACCCAGGCTATTTACAACAACAACAATGATACATAAGTAAATAATCATTTTCGACATCTTCCATTTATAAAGTAACACTCAAAGTATTTCAAGTACTTACTAGTAGGTATAAGTTACTTGTTAATACTAACAATTTACTGGAAAAAGAACAGAAAGAAAAACTTACCCAAAGCTATAGTTTGCCATTTAATATTTCCAGTAACGACAAGGTAGACTCCATAAAGAACAGCCAGATGAAGGTAACCAAAAATAATCACATTTCTCCAAACAATATCTGCTGGTGGAGGAGGATCTTCTAAACCATCTAGATTATTTATACGGGCTAAAAACCCTTCCTTTTCTTCTGAATCACTGAGTACATGTTCATTAGTTAAAGTAGTTGAACCGTTAGTATGTCCATTACTCAACTTCTTGTCTTCAGTATTACTTGAATTACCACCACTGTCCGTTCTTTCTGTTGTTGTTGTTGTATTATTCCCTGCTGGATCAGATCCTTCCATCTGATTCTTCTGAAGTACGAGTTCTTGCATTTTAATAATTTACTTTGTGACGAAAAAAAACTATTTTATTATTTGTCCACCCCCTTTGGACACCAAAACAACACTCACTTCGTCTTGACTTTCTTTGATGTTCAGAAATATTAATTCACTACAGCAACAATTAAGTATTTTTTATATTATAACAAAAAACCACACACACGATCCACAGTTTATAATAATATTTTTTTGAAAATTCACCCCCAAAAAAATTAAAGAAAATCACAACTTTTCTGATGTTGCTGGAAGGACAGCTGAGTGTCGAGTGAGGAAATTTGTGGATGAGCACTCAAGTTAAATAGTTTGAACGTGGATGAGAAGAACACAAGTCAAAATTAAAACAGAGATTAAATGTTGGGGAAGACAAACCGTTCGTGAGTTAACCCTGAAGAAGAGTGAATGCCGACTCAACTGAAATTTTCTGTTGGCAAGAGCCGGCTTTCAACGTGCATGTGACTTGCCAGTGTACATTTTCCCTGTGTATAAATTTTTTTCGCTCTCAACTCGACCAATGTTAAACTCGTTTCCCCTTCTGTATCAGAGAATGACATGACATCACACCACCATTTCGTATTATTAATATACATTTTTTTCAGAATAAAAGTTATAATAAATCCCTCACACACACTACATGCTCCCAATTTAATGTATGCATTCACAATTAGTAACACTTACCCCGACTTCAATCCACGACCTTTTCCCGTGATTTTCAGTGGTCACCCACACGTTCTTCCCTACACATCCAACATGAAATTGACACATGTCATTTAATCATTATATATTTTACTTCGTGACAGTGTGGAGAATATTTATCAGGCTTTAAATGTACTGAGTGGAATATGTAAAATCAGAAAAGATGGGGAAGAGGAGTGGGTAAAGACAAGGAGAGTAAATTTTGCAATTTTTTTGGAAAAACACGTATGTACAAAGTTGGTGGAAACAATTTCTCAATATCGTCAGTCATTATTATAAAGGGATTTTACAATAATCATATATAAGGACCTCCATTAATAAGATCATGCTGGATAAGATTGGTTTAAAAATTGCATCATCATATCATGAGGAAAGTAAACTGTGAAATCTTATCATATCACACACACACTGTATTATAGTGAGTACAATTTGTATGTCATTCAGATTCACAAATCAACAACACGTGTAAATACTATCAGTCCCCTACGTACATTAGAATCTTGTATTCTGGTATGTACAATAAGTGTTAAAAAATACAGTGTGTAGAGTACGCAATCCGAGAGTTGTTGAGAATTTTCAAAAATCCAAATTCGCAAAAGCTCCATAGGATTGAGTTGGGGAGGGGGGGGATTTGGGTATATAGAATATATGAAAGAGAGGAAGTGGGACTGACTCAGTCACAGAGAACAAGTCTTGTTTTAATGCATGTGCATACTTAATGCATAAAAGCTACTCCTATTCCTCCACGAGTTGTTCCATCCATCGATTCACGAGGAGAACCTAAGGCCACGTTAACTTTACGTGGTTACGACGTACAACTAGTGTAAGTAAAGTCAAAGTCAGACTAAAGTAGTAGTATACATGGAATGGAATAATACATTGTATACTGTGTATGCTATCCCCCACTCCCGTCAACGCTAAAAACACGAATGGGAGATGAAGGTAGTAAAAGGAGAGAGACAGAGAACATCACGCCATACAATCATGAGAGTCGAACCACCAGAAATACGACCAGTAAATTGCAAGTACAATCAACAGTCAGGGACCACAGCACTTCCCACCATTCAACCCATAACGTTATGCATTCTCCCTGTGTAGTTCTGTACCACACACAAAACTACACAACGGATTTTGGACTTTGAACCATCTACAAAAATCCATTTTTCAAACACTCTTTATTATGGATTCATAACCCTCCAACAAACTCTCTTTCACTTTTTGCACAAATTTCCCAAAAATCTTTGCTCTACATTATTTATACGTCGTATGTATTCTTTTTTCGAGTCGACGACGAGAGAAGGCAGGATGTAATTTAATTTCGCAAAAAAGTCGCATAGTACCTACTACCATTACACCCTCACCCACCGGCATTATCCTTAAGAGTCTCTTCAGAGGATTATACTATTCGGGACAAATAAAACTTAACTGTTATGACTGGGGCCGAATTACCCGGAATCGATTCCGTGTGAGTGTGACACCCACATGTGTGTGTGTGTGTAACAAAGAGTATTAAATGAACTTCTTTATTGGACACGGTCATGTGGGAATTTTAATTATTCCCCTTTTAAGTAAATGTATCAATAAAAGAAGGAAGGTAAATACACGTCACACGACTATATCTCGTCTTTTTATTTCCTTCCGCTACATGTGTGTGTGTGATTGCACTCGTATTTAATATGCATGTGTGCCCAACCTTGGTCACATTTAACTGATACGAGTGATTGAGGGGGAAATGTGTCGCGTGAGCAGTCGGATGACAGAGTTCATCGCCTACTACTTTATGTACATAAATATGAATATGACAGTACACAACTTACGAGTTTAAAAATACACAGAGAAAGACAAGGCAACATACGATATTATTGACTTTGACCTTAAACATCTCATGAGGAATAAAGAGGGACTGTTGATTGGACTAGCCTGTCCCACATCTTTAATACGTACAAAATCATAAGCTGATTATGACATATTTCTGTGCTCTGTGTATTTAGCAATGATGGATGAGGTCGGGAGAGTGAGTCATATGATTTTATATTTAAAAAATTGGAAAGATGTTATTTATCCAGTCATACCCATTCATGTCATCATCACTGAATGAAAAAAAAGAGAGAGACAGGGTGTTGAGTAGAGATTGAAAATGAAGCATCAAAATGTCATAGGGAAATTTTGATTTCAAAATCATATTAAAAAAGTCTCAAATTTAGCATTCCCTGTTCAAACTCCATTGTCTTACCTTGGACCGGAGGAACAAAACAAATAATCATTTCTCCATGTCCAAACTCATGCAAGGGAAAACTTACGATTCGTAAGTTACGATTAAGAATTTCTCACGTATAATACTATACACCATTAATGTTTGCATGCATTGAATTGCTGATGTGTAGACTACACGTGTAAAAAAATTGAAAGCAATATGAATGTGTAACTGAATAAATATTCTAATCAAATGATTCACGTCAAGTATTTCCCGTATACCCAATAACTTATTCATCCTTCTTCTTCGTTCAAGTAAATTAAATTAAATTAAAAATAACAGTGTAAATTCCCTGACTTTGGGGTGAAAAGAATTCTAGACTAAAGTCCGAATTACTTCTGATTACTTCTTATTCATCTGCAAAGACTTTTGTAATTACTCACACTATATGTTGCAGTAAGAAGTGGTAAATTGTATTGGAGAAAATAAATGACTGTGTGTGTGTTGTATATCATATTATTATTACTAGTGTAGTACGTCGTGTGATGGATTTAAAGTTTAATCTAGGGTACATATTTCGTATAATCCAAGGGTGAAGGGAAAAAATATGAGATATTTCCAACCGCATAATGATCTTTAATTTGATATCATAAACTATAGGAAAAGCCCATTCTCTGGCAAATAAAAGAGAAAGAGAAATAGTATGAAAATGTTGTGCAAGGTCTAGTAACATTTTTTGTATTTTCAAATTCTTATGAATAAGGAAACGAATGAATGTCTTTTCTTCATTCAATTGTCAATACACACTTCAAAAGACTGAAGGGACAAATGTACTTTTCTGATTAAGTGTGATTGATCGTATTGTTTTATTTTCATAGAGGCACACTTGAAGCACTTCAAGTTGACACATAATAGTAAGTATGTAGGACTTTTGAAGTGACAAGTGATTTACTGATTGAAAACACTCGAGTCAAAAGGATGGGAAAATACGAGGATTTTGTGAAGGGTCGAAAATATACTTAGTAAAATTCCGGTATTCTCATGCATATTTGGTCTACATTAAATTCATATTTAAATGACGCAAATTAGACGTACAATAAGATTATGATAATGATGAGGTGACAAGATGAAGAGACAGAATCATGCAAAAAAATGTGTTGGGGAAATATACAACTAAATACACTGTACTTAATAGTAATAGGGTGCCGGCAGTGTCTCTCATGTCTGTATGGAGAATAATAATATTTAACTTGCCTTTTCTTTCTGAAGCTGTGGTGGGAATGATTCATTCCAAATGAAGGTCATGTTTGCATATCCGACGCCCTGGTAGTTCAAGTTCAAAGTCACAGCAACAACCTCTTTTTCTGTGTGTATACCTATGTGTGTGTGTATGAGGAAAGTGAGAATGCGTTCCTGTGTACAAAATTTTGAAAGTGTAAAAATTTATTTTGGAATTATTTTCACAATCACTTTTCCTTTACGTACTAAATAGTTTTTATTTTAACATGATGAACTGAAAAAGCTGTGAAGACTCTTCACTGAAGAGACTGAAGAGAGAAAGAAAGACAGCGGAAAAGACCGAATTGCAAATTGTGCAAAATGCAATTTTTGCAAGCTGCAGAGACAGAGAGAGAGAGAGAGAGAGGAATTTGCGCAAGATGCATCCGAATTTGTCCGATCCGAAGATGCAAGTCCCGACACCCGTTATAGCTATAGCTATAGCTATATCTATAGCTAATTTCAATGATTTCTATTTTTCCGATTAAAAAAAAATCTTTGCCAAACTCGATAATAAAAGATTGCAAATTTTTTTTGCAAAAAATGCAACCTTTGTTTATCTGAATTGTACCTATCTATACATTATTTCCAATGTTTTTCTGGTGCATGAGATATGCTCATTACTTGTGTGTTTTGGCTGTCATATGTAGTTATTTAAATATAGGATGAGTTTTAATTGCAAATCAACAAATTGCAAATTATTTGCGAATTCCATAGATTTTTTTTGAAGGCGGCAAGAGACTGATTCAATCTTGCGAGCCCGGAATTTCTGAGGAATTTCGGAAAATGTCAAGAATTGAGAGAAATCAGGACCTTTTGTACAGTGGACTAACTATCCTGTCAACTCCTGTACTATTTTACGTTGTCATTGTGGACTGGTTTCAAAATGTAGTGACTGACAATGAAGATTTAGCTGTACCAAATCCAAAGACAAGTCTTTACATTGTATCCGCAGAATTAGTTAAAATTTTGATTGTGACTGGGTGTTGGCCAACGGAATATATTTTGGATTCAAAACTTGACAATGATGGGAAGAAATATAGACTACCATTTTCTAGAAATCAGAAGAAAGTTAATAGTGAATATGAGTATGGAGAAACGAGTAAAGTTTATGCTGTTTTTATCAAGGCAAGTTAAAATTCTATTTGTTTACAATAAATAATAATTTAATTTTTTGAATTAATTTTTCATTACTTAAAGGTGGTTCATATCCTCAACGGCGTTGTCAATTTCCTGGCCGGTATCGTCATGTGTCACCTGATGTTGGTACTTTTCGGTGCTCCCATCATGAAGTAAAAGTCAAACATTTTTCATATCAAAATAAAAATGTTCAAAATAGTCATTTATTTTATTGAAAAATATTTTACATTTTTCAGCAAGTGGAAGCTGTCACTAGAGTTTAGTTGTCTCCTAGTTACTTGGCTTTACTTTCCTCTGACTTTCGTCATTAGGCCTTCCTCGATTCTTCACGAATTAGTTTACATTAGGTGAGTGTCTCTTTTGAAAAAATTATTATTAATATACTGTCATATATCACTACATGGTGCTAACAGCTACATACATTTATGTACAATATGTGTAGTAGTGATGTCCTGCCAAGTTAATCTTTTTTATGTTCAAGTCATTTTTATTTAGCGAGTTTTTGTACTTGAATTCATGCACTGTGACGTTTAATAGCTGCCAAAGCTAATCTTTGAAGAGCCTGAAAAAATTGAGTGAATTAGCATGAACAGATTTTTTTCCACACACATGTACTTTGAGTAATTTTTTTTTCTCTTCGCCACAGTCGTTTTTGTCTTGTGGTCTTCGTTTTTTCAGTAACGCGTTTATCACATTCAAAATGTAATGTTCAAATTATTGCTGTGCAAATTATGTTGGGGTGTAAAATATAAGGATTTTAGTTCATTGTCTTTAGACAACTATCGACTTGAATGCATCATATTTTTCTGGTTGACCTTCGGTAGAATGAAATTACATGTCCTGTGAATGAGAATTAAGTATGCTATATTTTGTATAATTTGCAGTTCGTGGAAACATGAAAACTCGTCACTATGTCGAGCAAAATGGAGATTTTTGTTGACACTGTTTGGGGCATGGATTGGAGCAGGGGTCATACCTTTGGATTGGGACCGACCCTGGCAAAAATGGCCTATTCCATGCGTCATTTCATCATTTGTCACCTTCTCGCTGGTCAACCTTCTCTACTCTATTTATTTGTTATATGGGAAAATTAAAGGGCCAGTCACCGAGTCAAGATTTTCATCTGCAAAGACTTTAAAAAGTCCTATTAAAAGTAAAAAACATTATTGATAACCAACCTGACATGTTATTGTTATATATTGGATAATTGTCAATTACTATTGATGATCTCATTCGAAATATGTTGTACTTTTATGGTCATTTGTACATTTTGTTTAAATAATTTTGATACATACAAGGAAATAAAAATTCTCCTAGTCTTTTGCATAACTGGGACAATATCGTGCTACAACAATCATCCGCCAACAGATTTTTTGAAGAGTTGCGAAAGATTCTGAAAGAATTTTCTGAATTCCAACTTGGAATTTCCAAGTGTATTACATACAATGAGTAACGAGGATCTTGTGACACGTAACCCATTGGAGCCTGTGCCTTCAAAGCTAAAATTTGTTGATGGCATTCAGAAGTTACGACGAGCTATTAATAAAGAGCTGGAATTACAACAGCAAAGTGTAGCTAATTCATCAAAATGTAGTGCCAGTAATTTGCCTCAACTCTTATCTCTGGTAAATTTGTCATCAATTATCCCATAATATATTATGATAATGATATAATATAATCTCTTGTATTATATATTACAGGTACAATATATTTTCGAATCACCGAAACATGACCAACCTTCCGCCGTCCTCAAGACTTTTACATACAGTAGCCGAACGGGTAAGGAATCTTTTCCAAAGATCAATGCAATAAATAATGAATAAAGGCTCAATTTTACGAATATCTTTGTTTAAAGGTAAACTTGTCGTAGACATTGTGTCGAAGACTGGAGATGAATGGATAAAAATCTCCGCGAGAAATCCAAAGTCCTTAGATTTATTATCTCAAGGAGGTATATACTTGCACAGAATGATGTCTCGTATTTATACAGAAGTAATATACCTAACTGGATTATTAAATATATTTGAATATCACTATACAATTTAGGCGGAGGTTACTTGCAAAAGTCCATATTAGACCATGCTGAGGATTATATGGAGGCTGCGAGTGAAAATTTGCATCTTTTTAAGCGTCCAAAGGTGAAAATCACAATTTGATTGTGTGTGCATTTATATACAAAATTTGTACTAATGAAAAGTCCACTTTTGACTTTTGTAGATCACCTTTGTTTTCTCTTCTGGAATCAGTGTCTCGTTAGCAGAAAAATTGGAATCATTAGGGATTGCTGTCGAGGGGATTAGGATTGAAGATGTCAAGTTGCAAAATCACGAGCGTATTAAAACTTACAAAAATGTACAACAAAAAGTAAATGATGATGGTGAAGATGATGTGGAAAACGGGGTTCAGTACAATAATCCTGATATGACTGACGTTAGGAAATTAAATTTGGATATTACTGCCTTACTTGCTTACACTTCAAATCTGACGAATGGCCACGTACATCATGTATTCAAGAAGCCAATATTAGCTCAACAACGCCAATTTGAGCTGGTATGTTTTCGTCACCTAATTCAGGACGAACTATATGTTAATTTCCTGAAATTTCATACTGAAACTTGTGTGTTTTGTAGGATCGTCCTCAACTAAAAATACTTGATAGTTTGTTTCAAGGGAGGGAACTGTACTGCTGTGAAACTGCATACAAAGAATTTAATTCGTAAGTGAATACCTATATCAAAAAAATTATGACACTAGAGAATTTTTTAGTTTTTTTATCCATTGTAATACAGACTGTGCTTTGTAATTTTGTTCTTTAGAATCATCTCGATTGTTGGTGGACCTGAAGAAAAAGAACGAGCAAAAGCATTGCTCGAAAGAATAACAATATTTCCTGATCAAATGTCGGAACGGTGCTCAAATTTACAACTTGGAGGACAAATTAAAGAACGGTCACTCATCATTTTTGCCAGTGGAGACAACATACAGGCAGTCACCGTCACAGCTAATAATGGTTTTGTTCGTGCTGCAAAGACTCAGGTATGTTCAATGAATATACATTTTCATTAAAGTATATAGCCATTTTATTGACTTTTTGTTTTCTTTCTTATAGGGTGTGGATCTTCCTGTCTTCCTCCACGAGTCCCGAGCTTTAACAGAAGACAAAGAGTGTTATGGAGAAGGACCTCACAAGACAAAAGACTTGTAATATGTTATTAATTACTACATAACATTAGTTATCATAATAATTATGATGTTTGCGAATTATTTGCAAATATTTACCCAAGACAATCGCTTCCTAATTAATGTACTCTTTGTATAAGTACAAGTATACGTTTTTAATTTTTTAAGAGCGAAATTTCTATCAAGTCCTACAAGTCATTATCACCGACGGCCAGTCAATTTAATGTTGATTAATAATATCTTGTCAGTTATGAATAATAAACGCTGCCCATCGTGAACCAATCAATTAATAAATTCATTTTCATATTATTATCTGATTGCATTTGGTGACGGAGTGAATTGGACATTTCACAATTGAGGGGCTTAGAGCTGTAAGAGCCTTTGACAAAGAAGGAGGAGAGTAGCT
>WJFB01003733.1:0-12172 GCA_009870185.1 Pygmarrhopalites habei | reverse complement strand
CACTCTTAAAGGTGGAGTAGAAAAATTGTAAGATAAAATGGGTTTTCTCCTCCAGAGTGTAAAGATTCCCCCCGAGGGTATGAAATTCTACTCTGGAGTGAAAAATGTTTCTACCCCTCGCCCACTATCCGTGGGCGCTGCTCTGGAGTAGAAAAACCTTAGAAAATTGTTAAGAGTGTATGTGAAATAGGTTGACTTGTTCAATAAGTCTTGTTGTATCGTTGGTGTGGGAGTGTAGATGGATTAAGCTGAGAAATGTTTGTGAGTTGACTTGGGTGGTCCCAGTCTCCATTACCAGGGAAGCTGGGAGTGGAGTACAGTCAACTTGGGTGGTCTTTCAATGAGAAAGACTTGCAGACAAAAAATTGGATGTGTAGCTTTAGGGTGATCTACAAGCTTCCTCTTTCACATTGAAGGACCACCCAAGTTGACTGCACTCCACTCACAGCCTCCCTTCCCCATCCAAACCTCCTTCCTCCCTCACACACACACACATTCCTCTGGTTTAAAAAGCGATTTTATGTCGTTTATTTCTAGGTCGATACTTGGAAAAAAAATCAAATCGAAGGAACAAACGAATGAAATTGACAGGAAACTTGATTTTAAGGGTCAATCCCTGTGAGAGAAAAACCTTTATTCAAAAAGTCACTGACACACATCTTTGCTAGCCTATGAAGGCTCACAAAAAGACTCATATTTTCTCAAAAGGCATTTGCAAAGGAGTTCACCTGTTCCGTTTAGAAACGCTAAATTGAAAAAACATTATTGGATTGCATCCTATGAGTTTCCGTCCACATGTTTCATTCCTGAACTCTTCAAAACATTTATATGTGCGAAGAAATGATTGCTAATAACACGTTTGAAACGACCACCTCGCCTCATAGCAAATTCGAAGAATGCTATTCCCCCTGTATACAAAAATGTCTTGAGAAATTCCTACCAAAAAATCCCTACAGCCGTGCAATTGATTGTCATAAATATCCAAAGGATCGACTGAATAATATTAGTCTCCATTCTCATTGGTTTGATCCCCTTCCTTTCTTTTCTCCTCATCAATTCTTTTATACTTCCTTCATTAATCGGGGAGAGTGGATCTTCCAGCCATCTTTGAATCCCGGATTCAACTGCCAATTTTTTGACAAAGGAGCTTAGAAACCCTCCTCCTTTATAGTCGTTAATGAAAGTCCAGCCTACGCATCAGTCTTCATGATTTCTTCATTCCCTTTCGGAAATTCCCACTCATTTTCCTCCCTCCATTTCCCCTCATCCCCATCCTCGCCAGAGGGCCACTGTGGTATGAACCTATCAAGAGCTGTATTGAACTCAATCAATGCTGACCCATGACATTTGGACACTTGAGCTGCGACCGTAACTTCTGGGAAATTTTGTGGGTAACAAAGTTGACTCACAAGTTTATCAGTTTTTGAAATATCCTGCTCCCAAATCTCATTCTTGTCAGTGACCATTTTTGTCATTTGATACAAAATCTTTTGCTTTGTGGCTTTCGAACCAAAACTTGTGAAGAAAATCTTACCAACTCCATTCATGGTACCATTTCCGGAGCCTGGGCCAATACCAGAATATTTGTAAAGTGGCGGGTATTTTGAGACTGCGTCTAAGAAATCACGCCATCTACTTTTACTGGCTGTTTTCAGTTCTTTGTACTTGTCTTCCAATGGAGAGTACAGCTGGAAATGGCGGATTTGGTCAAATTTGTCGTACCTTCTTTTATCTTTTGGTGTTGTCACATCCGACACAAATTTCCCGCGGTAGGAATGACTGAAAATTATAGTAGAAACGAGCCACAGAATAAGGATCCATTCAAATACATTCGGATGGCGCCATCTTTTCTTTGCAGATTTGGGAATATGGTACATTTCTAGTAGAATTGCAGTCATGACCATCAGCGAATCAGAAAGGATTTTAGACCAATCATTTTGGACCAATTTTTCTTTTTCTTTTTGTAAAAAGTGGATCAAAAATGTGAGTGTGACGTTGAATCCAATTATCCATAACCAAACAGTCGTTTGGAATGAATTCGTGTAGGCGGCAAAATTCAATTCTTGTGGTCGCTCTGTGCATGTAATGAAATTGAACGAGTCTGATCGAATCGGGACGACTGTCAGGCGGGAAAATGTCCAAATGACAGGGATGCCAAAACCAATCATACCAAGTTTTGTAGGATTCCATGATTGACCAGAAATGTCGGGAGTGTAAATGGACAGATTTGAAAATCGAGTGGAGATGTCATCAAAAATTGTTTGCAGGGACATACTTTTCTCATTTGTCTGGACAGTCAGAAAATTGGTTGAGAATTTTTCAGAAAATTTTGTCAGGGGGAAAAGTTTCCCTGTGGCAATGTAAGGAACGTTTTTGAGCATGGTTTTTCGAAATTTATCCTAAATCGATTTGACAGCATGCAAATTTTGCTGGCTATTTTTGTGGGGGTGCAGAGGTCGTAGGTCAATTGTTTGGCTTGTCATTTGGATGCAGTGGAAGCAAATTAAAACAATTTTTTTAAAAGGGAATTTTCTGGGTTGAATTCGAGTGGCCAATTCTTCTTCTGGGAAAGTGGAGGAAGAATTGTTTGTGATGTAGAAAAGTAGGCGGGAAAAATCCAGTTTTGAAAAAGCTGAATGGAAGGAGTCATACAAGTTAAGTAATTGTTCCACAGCAAATTCCAGTTGGGTTTCTTGGAGAATGAATTGGATGTGTTTTATTGTGATGGGATTTTGAGTGAAGGCTGAAGTGAGGTATGTAATTTCTCAGATGTGATTTACATGGGAATTGTTAAGGACGATGAGGGTCAATTGACAAAATTGCTGGTAAGTACGAAGGAATGGAGTGAGGGGAGGGATATTTAAATCCAAGTCATTGGAAACGGAATAATGAATGAGAGGAGAGTTAAATGAGGCGGGGAAATGTTGGTTTGAATGGACAAGTTGGATAAAATTGCAGAAAGAGAAGTTGTCCAGCAAATCATTGATTGGAAACGTTGATGTTTCTGTGGAAGGGAGTAATTGGGAAGAATAAGGTTGGATGAAAAGGAGTGAGAAGGATAGAGAAAGGAGGAAAGTTGTGTGGTTTTGGATAGTTTTTGAATGATGGAAAACCATTGTTCCAAAATATAAAAGAGGGAGAGAGAGAAATCTCTTTGGAAGAAAGGTGTGTGCTGTACAAAATTTGGATTGCAAATGTTTCTCTGTGAAAATAAAGAGAGAGTTTTAAAGTAGAGGAAAAGATTACATAAAGTCGTCCTCTTTGGTTTCCATGATAGGCTAAACTGTTTACTACTTGATGTGATTAGCGTGACAATGCAATTTTGGGTCATTTTCTCGAATTTTCTGTTGTTACTTGTTGTTGTTGTTTTACTTGATGATAATGTGAGAAACGAGACCTGAACTACGGACAGAACTTTTTAGATTGTGTAACAGCTGGCCTGTCATAAAGTTTGTTGTATAATGAGGTTTTTGTCTGAAAGTTTTAAAACGTTGGATGTCCATGTGTATCTTCTGTAATTCTGCACTCTAAAAGTTATTTTCGTTTTTACTACCGCCTGGTAACACTATCGGACACCACCGGATTTGGTAGTGTTATCACTACCAAATGGTGTAGTAAGACACTACCTTTTGGTAGTGATTTTACTACAATTTCGGAGGTGTCCGATAGTACTACCGCACTTGTTACAGTGTGTGGATTGGGGATGCGGGTTATATGGTATGACAAAGTTTTTGAATTTAATTCCATCACGTGAACAAAATTATCAAAGTTTCCTTACGTAAACTGAATTATGTGTTCCTTTTATTAACGACTAGGAAATGACATACAGAAAATAATTTTTTGTCAAAACGTGCAATGTTTTCCGCAGAATTCTGTACACTTTTGTTTTTTGCGTTTGTTAACAAAGAATCTTTGTCAAAGATGAAACAATTATCCTAGTTAGTACATGAAATGGATGAAAATAGTTGAGACAGAAAGTTCTTTTCTACAAATTACGATAATAGTTTGATTAGTAATCAATGATTACTCAATTATCCCGGCTTCCTGCTGTACCTTTTTAATAATTATTCACGAGCAAAAACCTGAAATCAATTTGTAAGACTCTAATCTTCAGTTTTTGGGCATTCTTTTCTGGAAAATTTTTCCAGGTTTTTACTCCACAAATTGTGGACCACAATCGATACAATATTAAATCAATTTAATGTTGAAGTAATTATAGACTTTATATTATATTTCTCTTTAACAGCATTTGAACATGGATGTAATTAGCATACTAACTAGTTTGTCAGTACCAAAATTGTGTGTGTCAATTACCAATGGAATAGGGGTTCTCTCTCTCTCGACATGCTAGTGTGCTACAAGGGGACCACCCTTAGGTCATTTCTTTTTAATTTAATGTTTCCATCATGATAACCACTACACTATGAATATGAATGACGGCATCATTATGACGCCAATTCTACGATTGACTTGACAAGGTTGGAAAAAGAAGGGAAGGATCAATATAAATTCCATTAGTTCAAATTTTACTATTTCTGAATGACCAATCACATTAATTTGGTCTCAAATGCTGAAACAGTCTTCCTAACAAGTTTGAAAAAACTTTCCATTGCCCTTCAATTTCTGTCAAGTGGATATCTGAGAGGATACTTTAATAACATTTATGTGCCTAATCCATCGTCTTGTAAAATGGTTGGAGGTGATAAAGATAATGCGTCACATTTTCAAAATGTGTGTTTTGTCCTTTTAAAACTTGAACTTCAATTATTGAAGTGCAGGTTAAGCACTCAAAAAATTAATAAATTTTCAACCATCTCACCAGAAACTTTTTTTTATCCCACACTCCATTACTGCCGTTTACAAATAAACTGTACAGTCATTTGACATTCGAATTTATTATTTTAAAAAATTCCGTATTCATCCTTTCACCCACTCACTTCTAGTCTTCAAACTTTCTAAAAGAATTGAACACAGTAATTAAAAATTTTAACTTGAAACAAATAATGTCCTCACTGCGAATCTTCACTCTGTTTTTCTTTTTCGCAATTTCCCTTCCACTCATCACTGGAATTCCACTGAGAACAAATATAAAACGGACACTCGATCTGAGTCCATACCTAAACCTAGACGATGATCTGTGTCTCCTCTACATCCAGGAGGATTCGAACCAATTCCATTACACACAATTAGGACCTTCCTCTCTCTTCCCTTCAATCATTAACCCTACAAATGGAAACCAAACTCTTGTTACAAGAATGTACCACAAATTTATGTATAAACCACCGAATGGTATGTATCTCAACTTGAAATTCACTCGTCATTGTTACTACGGTGTGATCATGAGGGGTGAAAATGAAAATGCAAGACATTATACTTATCATTTCACAGAAATTGATGGCATCTCAATTTATTATATGGGTTCCCATCGGAACTCTCAAAGGCCAACGGCAGCTTTAATTCTATGCAATAACGAAATCCTGGAGACTGACCTCCAGTCTTGGAGAAACCACAAGAAAAACCAGACACATAAATCAAGGTTGTCTGCATACAACTTAAGAGTGTATACCTACGCCCTCGAACCAACATTCATCCTTGGTTACAACGAAAATTCAGTGGGAATTTCAAAAAATGTTAAAATTCAAAATGTTTGGTGTATGGAATTCGGCGTGATGGAATTTGAATTCCACCACGTAAACTGTACTAATCGATCCTGTCTGGAAGAAATGGGCCAGTCTTACGCAGATGTGATGGGCAAAGGTCGAAAAGTAGATTGGCATGGTACAGTCGACAAATATGTCTATATGAGATTTCAAAAAACTCCACCAATTGTAGTCCATAATTTCTCAAACTTGAGTACCAATTTCAATTTCACTCTCTTCCCTAATAGTTCCACTTACAACTGGACATTTAAAACAGACCAAGATGAAGATCTGTTCGAATTCACTTCGAACATAATGTTAGCTAACGTGACTCGAATGTGGGAAATTCAAAAAGCGTACCCAGAGATAGGAACATTTTACACATCTGCCATGATTAATTTAGCCACAAGTCAATCCATCATTATTCCTGTTGGACGAACAAAATCATTCAAATTTATTACAGCAGATCACGTATTCCAAGTTCGGACCTTTTCAAAATTTGGAATTTTTACCCGCCCATTTCAAATCCGAGTTTGGATGACTCTCATCCTGTCTTTGATTTTGACTGTGTTTTTAGTTACTCTAATTTTTTGGAAAATCCATTCAAGAATCCCACTCAGTCTTTTCCCTTCTGTTTTTTTCTGGCTTTATAGTATTCTAATTGAACAAGGGAACAAAAAAAGCCCTTTGAAATTCGCGGGAAGTTCGAATAATGAAAAGATTTGTAAATTCATACTAGGATTTTGGTTGGTTTTGGGACTCATCCTTACAAATGCATACAAAAGTGTAGTAAAGTCAACATACACAGCAAAAAATTCTTTCAAAACAAATTGGACACGATTAGATCAATTAAATTTTAATGGGGGGAATTTTGAAATCTTTACTGCTGAGTCTAGTATGAGTTGTGGAGGTGGGAAGATTCAAAGGACAGAGGACAAGATGGAGCTTATTCCATTCCCAGATGAATCTAAAGATGAAGGTTTGGGTCATTTTGTCCTTTACAAACTCCAGCTTGGGAGACTGTACAACAAAATTTGCGAAGATTATTGCAAGCCATACGAAAATATGCAAAAATGGTATAATATAGCTAATATAAGTTTCGACGAGAGAGTGGATGCTTGTGGCTGTGGGAGAGTCAAGGAATGTAAAATGGCAATTGGATTCAGAAAGATTGCAGAAAGGACACGACGGACTTGTTCCAAGGAACTGATGAAGGGTCTAGTGTCTGAAGGGCTGTCCAAGGCTCAGACTGTCCTGATTGTGCTGGAGGATGAGTTTGATCATTACTGGAATATATTTGAGAGGGAAATGAGGAGGAATGGAAAAATCAAATTTTCACACAATAAAGAGAGCCATGATGACTCCCTGGATTTCCCAGTCTGTTTCTCAATGAAGACGCCAAGGGGACTCCCGGAGGAATACAGGGAACTGGTACCTAATCGACTGAGGAGTTTACTAAGCTCTGGGATTTACTGGCGGGAAGAGAAAAGGTTGAAAGAGAAAGCGAGGGCTGAAGACCCTGAAAGGGTTAAAAGGGAAGTTGAAAAGGGAGGAAGTAGAAGGGTCAAGGCACTGGGATTGGAGGAGTCGGACATCTTCACAGTTTTCATGTTCCTCTTTGGATTTGCACATCAAATCGTTATGGTATTCATAGCAGAATGTGTATACAGGTGGATTGTGAAGTTTGGTGAGAGGTTTGCGAAAAAGAGGAGACGAATTGTGTGGTAAAATGAGAGAGTGATTTAGAAGAAGAAATTTAAAATGCGAGAGTCAAGGGTATAAATTTAATCACAATGAAATTCTCCCTGCAAAATTATTTGGACTTTGCTCATGTGATGTAAAAATACACATTTGAACATTCCCGCTAAGCCGCATACAAAAATGTATTTGCAAATGCATGCAAAATTGCTTTAATAAATTATTTTCAAAACAAATATCAAGTATTATGATTATGCGAAATACAATGAAAAATATTTTTTTACAATAGAGTCCGATCACCGCCACGAAAGTTTCCGGGAATTTTCGAGCAATGTTTCCTTTTCGCGCTGAGGGCAAACACATTGGGGAAGGGCAAGATTGCAGAAACTTTCGGAAGGTAGTGTGTCCTAGCTGACTCTTTAGCAATATTTCGTGCCACATTTATTGGATACAATAGTTTCATACGTCGGCGGTAAGTCATCCTGACTTCAGAACCGAAGGATGGTGGATTTTCACAGTGGTACACATCGAAAGGGGAAAAGTGTCTGAGGCGTTTAGGATAAAACTGGGAGTCGAAGAATATATGAAAAGTTACAAATTCAACGATAAGGGGAGTTGTACATTGACGGAGGTAGCGAATCCGTTTGATTTTCTCTTCGAAATCTTTGTCGGGGGCGTAAATACTAAGCGATACAGGGCCATTCCATCTCTCGACGAGTGGAATGAGATTATCAAGGAATGTGAAGTCACACTGGGTTGTGTAGGTCACAGATTCGTCACAAGAAGGGAGGTACTTGGCTGTCACAAAATTTTCTAGGATCCAGTATTGACCACGTTGTACGTAGCGTTTGAGTCCACTGACGTCATCGCAAGGGAATTTTTTGGAACGGAGAGAGATCCTGTTTTGTTTGAATTATGGTGTAATTGTGACACAAGGGAGGAGGCTCAGGTTTCATGGGTTCTTTATTAAAGCTTGTGAAACTGATGTGAGTTACTCGAAGACTAGGGTCTAGTTTGTAAAATATGTACACACACACACCAAATATTGTGAGGACAGGGCGCAGGAGTTGGACTGGGCGGAGCATTGCTAGTGACTTTTTTAGGCGGCCACGGATTGTGGCGGATCCGAAGTCACATTGTAATTTCGAGGAGGAAGGGAAATTTTGAAGTGTGGGTGAAAGGGCCACACAAACCCAAACGTTTTAATATGGAAGGGTTGTAGTACAAACCTTTTACTGTAGTTTGGGTGGAGGATATGAACAATGAGGCATAAACTTGTGTAACGTTCAGTTGTACACACAGTGTGTAACGTAACTCACTCAATGTTTCTCAAAAGTTGAATTGAAATGGCGCGCCATGGAAGAGAGAAAAGTTGGAAGTGTGACTGTGTCAGCGATTAGGAATTTTTTATTGAAAATCTTGTTTTACATTCAAGAGTTATTTTTGTGGCAATTTGTGGCCAGACGAACATGAAAGGAAATCAGGATTTCCATTGATTTAATTGTAGCGGGAAAGTATTTTTAATTACAAATTAAATATTTAGGTACACCATTGAGCATCGCAGACGTGCGTGTGTGTGTGACGAGATTGTGTAAATTTTTTGTAGTTGTTGTAATTATACACTTGTTTTGTAATAAAAGTTTGGACATTGGGCGGACTCTGCCGAATTGTCTATGACTTGTTGAGCAAATTGACAAAGTCTTCGAAACTCTGGTAGATCCAAATTCCCATTCTTGTCATCGTCAAATACTTTGAGGAAGTCGGTGACTTGAGCAGGGGTGAAATGGTACTCGAATAATTCTACTAGGGCTTCTTTGAGTTCCTTCCGGTCTATAAAGCCAGAGTTGTCACGGTCATATTTGTTAAAAATTATTTTCTCCATTGCAATCTAAAAGTGGCGACAAAATTATGTCAAAAGTCACAGAAATGTGGAGGAAAGTAAAAGTAAAAGAGGACTATTCAAGATTAATTGACTACAGAATAGAGGAATACTCACAAGTAAAGTGTTGAGTCTTCTAAACAGTTTTGATTAATGACAACGAGATTTATGTACAAATATTCGTGGGGAACGTTTAAGGGATTGTTGAGAAGGAAGTAAGTTTTCTATGACAAAGAGCTTTTAGTGTTAGAATTTGAAGGTAAAAAATTAATGGTGACCTTATACAGTCTGTGACAAAGAGGCAGTGAATTTCCCACAACAGTGTAGATGACAATTTTTGTGCCCAATTCGTTCATACTCGTGCACGATAGTGGGAATGTGATGCTGGGAAATTATACTTTTTAATGATGTTGACTTTAAAAATTCACAAAAGTCATTCAATAAATTCCATTGCAAAGAGTAAGGCTGAAATTTTGATATCATGCCAAATCACAGATGAAACTTATTTGGATTGAATCATTCAATCATGAGTCGTTCAATGCTACTTCTCAATTTTGAATCAAATCAGAAACATTTTGAAAAATTTATAATATGCTTGGATCAAGGATGACGAGATGAATGTTTAATGATCCAGTCACAAGATACACTTCCGAGTCCGTATTAGGACGAAGAATATGCAATGCACTTTTAAAAAGCATGTGAACAAAATTCAAATTTCAAGATACGATGAATGATGTTCGCTTCAATTACTCTAGGCTCTCAATTTATTTTTTAAATGGTACAAAATATCACACATAAATTGACTGGGAAGGATTAAAAGTTTCTGTAGAATCTCTCAATCTCAGGGAAAATGAAGTTGGTCTTAAAAATTGTTTCGCGTCTTCTACTTAAATTTTAAATTAAGCACAAAAAATTTCAAGAGTCACAAGTTTTGAACTAACTTTCTGAGAAAGTCTTTCTTTGGCTTTGAGAGATTCGTTTGAATTAAAAATTGAACACACACACATTTTTACTAATTTAGTGGCGTTGGCCGTTGAGTAGGGGCGAGCGCGGTGGAATTCAATCAGTCCCAAATTCTAGTTTAAATTCTACCGCTTAAGAAATTTTCTCAACTTTCCAAAACGTGACTCCAGTTGAGGGTGATCAGTCCACTCCGTACGAATTTGTGAGATTTGACAACCATCACAATTGTAACCCGGTCTGAACGTACTTGTCAACTTCTGAATGAAGTGAATTATGAAACACAGAAAAAATTAGTACCTAATTTTAGTTCTTTTAATTAGTTTAATAAAAATAATTGTTATTGATATCACAAATACCTTCGAATATCTATCTACTTCCTCCCTGCCTTTTCCACGTGGATTCAGACTGACTGTCAAATCATTTTGAAAGTGACTGGAGGAAGCCGGCAACATTTTTGCAAACTTTTTCTTTCCAAGATGGACTTTACGAGTATCGAAAGGTTTTGTGTGCAAAAATGTGGTTCCAAGTTATTACTGAAAGATTTTGAAATCTCCTTCAATAAATTACACTTGACAATATTATTGTAATATTAAAAGGATTATGCTTGAGATGAAATCTCGACTGGATCTGAATGAATCTGATCTCCGCATTTATACACACAACAGCATCATTCTCCATTTTAATCTCCATCCATTTCCTAATAAAAGTTTTGAACCAGTCACAGGCCTTCATTCCGTATTCCGCAGTCGTCTTTTCCACTCAAAATGCGTGAATACAAAGGAAAGAGTGTTTAATGTGCAACAAATTTACGTTTAATTGTAACAGAGTCAGTCGGTTTCTCAGTTAGGCACGACTCACCTGAGACGTCAGCATTCAAATCACCTGTACCTACATTTGCAAAGTGGCTGTCCGCACGCATTTGTAGTTTGCAGAGCAAAAACTTGATTTTGTGACGTCATATTTTTTCATCGAAGAGAAACAGGGAGAGAGATGTGGATGGTTGGATTGAGTGTGTGTGTGTGTGTCCATCGCTCACATAGAAACATTATAATTTGAGACTGAGTGTCAGAACGAGACTTAATTTCTGCGTAACTTTTTCTTGTTTTCCTCTGGACTCGGAATGCCATTAATTTGATTCCCAATAAATTATGCGTCAAAGATTCAACTAAAATTGTACGTACATGAAGTCACATGACATATGACAGGACGGACAAAATTACAGTAATCATTTTAATTAGCAGAAACTGAATTTTTTTAAATGGCAAACATTTTTTTTCATTGATGTGAAGATAAAATTAATTGCTTTCTAACAAGGAAAATTCTTAACGTTCTCGGTTCTCGAAAATTGGATGGATTTTTTAGTTTCATTGCAAAATACAAAATAGATGCAATTGCCATTCCAAAAGTGCCTAAAAAGAACACCCAGAATGACTCACACCTGAAATTGAAGGGTAAATTTCTAGTTTGGAATTAATCCGGATTAAAAATTGGGACTTCAATTGGGTACCTCACTACAAAAGAATGGAAGGTTCATAAAAATTTTGCTCAGGGCTATCAAATATTTTAGTGGAACAGGTAAATTTTAATAAAAAGCCAATACTTGTGAATATAAAAATAGGCATTGCAGTTTTGAGGGGTTTTGTATTAATACCTATACCTGCATATGTATTTTTATTCGTCTCCCCAAAGAGGCCTTAGTGAGGCCCTTACAAAAGGGAACAAAGGTCAACCTTTTTTGTTAGGAATTAAATCCCTTTAAGCCTTCTACAACTTTTCTGTCACTCGTCATTCAACAAAAAGTGCTTGAGAAGAAACTTTGTCCAGTAAGACTACAAAATTTCCATTTTTCCAACATTTTGAGGAGAGTGACAAGTTGAAAAAGTACAGTAAAATATTTACAAAAAAAATTCAAAATTTTTAAAATCTGTCTTGTCTGAGTTATAAAAAATAATGAATTTTTTAAAATGTGATTTTCTTTAGGAACAAAGAAGTG
>WJFB01003732.1:0-12175 GCA_009870185.1 Pygmarrhopalites habei | reverse complement strand
TATGAAACAAGATGATATAAGTGAGGACGATGAAGATTCAGTCCGACTGAGAGTGTCAATTATTGTCAGCTCCATCACCTTGTGGCTGACCCACGTTGTTCTTGTCTTCTTTGGCGTCATCCTCCGTCTTGGACGCCGCATTGGCTTCATTCTTTGGACCATCTTGTCCGACTGGGACACTCTCCATGGTCTTCTCCACCTCCTCAGCTGAGGACACGACTGGAGCTTCGACGTTGTCAGACATTCTGGAGCAAGGCAACTCTTGAATCTAAAAAAAGAAAAAGAAAAAAATGATGCCATTAGAAAATATATGAAAAGCATGGCGTGCTTCTCCTTTCCGTCCGCCAAACCACAACAATCATGAAAATCTTCATAAAACTACGACACATGAGTAGTACGAATGACTGTGAACACTCACCAAGTACTTTCAAAGTTGAGCTATTGAAGGGATGACCCGAATTTCGTGATCTGACCTGGACAACTTTCTTAGACAAACCAGCACGAGCAGGATGAGACAAGGATGACTGGATGGGTGTGGGAAGTTCAAGTAAAGTGGGGCAATGGGGATTTTATTTTAATTTTAAAATTGTCGAGATGAAAATGTTTATTTTACAATGTGAGACTTTACGTAAATCAAAAAAGCAAGTATGGAAAACCAGTTGACTTTTCACATTGTTTTTTATTATAAATATTGAAGAAAAAAGACAAGTCCAACCAAGTTTAAAAAGATTATTTCTTAATTATTTTTTTCATCTTTACAATCTTCTCCCTTCTCGTCTCTCTTTCCCTTTTCATTGATGACCTCTTGTCCCTCCTTGACCTCCTCCTCCTCTTCCACAATCTCATAAGTAAATGGTCCATATCTGTCCACATGATACACATGATAAGACACGACTCTCTCCACCAACTCAACCATCATGTCCACATACTTGACCATAGTTGACCCAGCCGAGTGAGCCTTGGTCAATCTGTCGTGACAAGCCTTGGCCTCCCTCAACCAAGTCTCGTACTCAGTCCCCACTTTTCTCGTCAGCCCTTCCATCGTTGTACCCTTAAATATTTGTCCTCGACACTCCACCGACCTCACCCCCAAATCTTTCCTGATAGAGAAAAAGTCGTTAATTGTCTTTCCAGAGGCCACCAACAAAAATTTGAGTCTCTTAAAGTCCTTGTCTCCCCATCGTTCCTTCCGGTACAAAATGAGGTCATCCAGAATAGCACACAATTCCAACATGGATTCACCTCCACTCCGATAATACCGAGGAATCTCCCATTTCCCCAAATTCTTGAGTGTCTTGAAAAATCCTAATTTCCCAAGGACTTTTTCCGAAATCCCGTCCTCCATGTCTTCCAGACTATCCAAAGGGAGGGGTTCTCTGGCAAGTGGAAAATCTCCTGGATTGTCATACCAAGCATCCGAATCATACTGGAAATTCACAGCAGCCACAAAATCCCCCAAAATCTTTTTACTCAGTCCCCACCCACCCGCCTTGACCCCACAAAGAGTTGAGGAAAAGTCAAAGGCCAAATGGACAGCCATGTGAAGGGTCGAATACACTTTTTTGTTGGCAGCAAACTTTGACCTTTTCACATCCTTCAATGCATCTTCCACAGTTTTGTACTCCATTTTGAGGGTTTTACAATAGACTTTAGAGATGAGAAGGGAGAGACCCTTCTTTTCCTCCTCTACTTCGTCCGCTGAAGTTGACCCTCCAAATTGGACTGTTGTAGAGGCAGGGACTTTTAGGATTGGATTAAACTTTCCACCGTCATTAGGACATTTCTTAGGATCCTTTTCTCCAGTCTTGGGATCCAAAGACTCATCCGTGAGAGGCTCAAGGATCCAACGAATCAGATTGAACTTGGCTAGTGTCAATAATTTGTCATATCTCCTGTGTGGGTCGAGTTGGACAGTGTCAGGGAGGGGGAGGCAGGAACGGAGATTTTTGGGACAAATAAAGTAAGTCATCGAAGCAGCGTCAGGGACCAATTTTTTGCATTGTTCGATATACGGTCGATTGGCAGTATTTCTGGTTTTACTGAAAGTCTGAGTCACCCATTGTTGTAGATCAGATTCAAGATGGTGGAGGAGGTCAAAGTTGAGACTGTCCCTTGTCTCTACGGTTTTCGAGAAGGGAAAGTCAAGGAGGATTTTACTGACGATTGAATGTTTGATTTTGTAGTCTTGGATTGACCCTCCATTTAGAATTAAATAGGTTTTGGTGAGGGGGACAGTCATCTTGTTTGTGAGTGTGGCTTGAATGAAATGAAAGATTATTATCAAAATGTGTCTAATTTGTTTCAAAAAACCATATCGCCAGTATATATTTTTGATAGCTGAAAACTAGGACTCAATTTTTATATACCCAATGACTTGTGCTGTTATTTGTCCACACGAAATTTCTTGTTGGTAAATATTTTAGAATTTTAAACAAAGATTAAACAAAAATATGAAGACGCATTACAATGGTTTATTCTTGCTACTCAGAACTAGAAATTAGACACTGACTTGAAGTTTGTGGAATGGAAAGTGAATGGATGATTTAATGATTAGCCTTGAGCACCTACAAATGTGATTGACTGAACCTACAAACAAACCGAGTTTTATTTATTTTCTGAATGATCGATTGTTACAGAAAATACTTTGTGCAATCCACAATGCAATAATTTATCACCCTGTCAAATTATACGATAATTCTGTAGTAGAAAAGTTGAGGATTCATTTGGGATCCTGTCAAAAGATGTAAAAAGTTGATTATTCCTTTCAATTCAAATCTGTTATTATAATGGAGAGCCCTTATTTACGTTTAGTTGTACCGAAAGCATCTGGTTGAAAAGTGGGTCCATGGTGTCAGCCCAAGTCTGATACCCGGCTGTGACCAAATGGATTTGGTCGGGGTCATACAATTGGAACTTTGGGACACCCCATGACGAGGCAAATTGAGACACCATGTCCAAGAACCGAATATTGAGCCCATCGTCAAATTGAGAGATTTTGATATTAATCTCCATGATCCGACTGAACCAGGAGACTCCCGGTCTGGGTAAAATCCCCAACAACAAAATCTTTGTCTTTGGTAATTTCAGGCGGAGTAAATCGAGGACAGCCCTAATTCCTAGTACGACGTCATCTGGAGAATCCAGTTCATTATTCGTTCCGATTTTGAGGACAACCAACTTGGGGTGAAGACCATCTGTTTCTCCATCCTGGATTCGGTAGAGAAGGTCTTCAGTCTTGTCACCCCAAATCCCGTAGTCGACTGTCCCGAGTGGAGCATAACGTTCGTTAAAAATGACTGACCCGTATCCTGGACTCCCGTCCCATTCCTTGATCACCCATCCTACCCATTACATAATTGACTTTAGAAATAAACATTCTTGGTTCTTAGGTTCAAATAATATTTAATAGACCTTCCGTAATGGAATCTCCATAGAAGATGATGTGGACTGCAGATCCATTTTGGGCTGTATTCTGTTTGAAGAGTTGATGTCGAGTCACTGCCCAATCATCAGTTCTTATTGCCGGCTCCCAGGGAATCCCTAAAGTCAGTCACATTAGTTAGTTAAAACCAATAACTAGCAACTACCCTAATTCATCTTCCTTCATATACCTTTAATTTGCACAACCAAAAGAATTGAGAGGGAGGTGAAGAGCAAGAATTTCATTTTGTATGATCTATCTTTAATGTGGAAGAGTTGTGAGGACACTGACAAAACATGAATAAGGGCAGTAATCTTCTTTTCCCTTCGACTCCTAATATAATAAGGCTTTAATCTGATCCTGTCTCAGAAGTTGAGACAGCTGTGAATTTCAAGAGAATTATATTCGTCTAAATTGTGAAGCTTAATTAAGAAACAGACAAGAATAATTACTTTCGTTTCTACTTTACTCTCATGTAACTTACTGCTATTTCTATCTTAGGTGGGAAAGATGCCTAAATAAACACAAGGTATATTTGAGATATTGATGTGACGACATTATTCCATGAAATGACACACGGTAAATACAATAATTACATTCAGGAGTTTTGACATGAAAAATAAAGGACGGAGAGTACGAGTCCAAAGAGTAACGAATGACAAAACAACCAAATTTATTAGTGAAAAATTTAGTAGTGAAATTCAGTTTGATCATTACAGTACAAAACATGTCAACAGCAGTAAGATCGTACTACATAATACATTAATCCCTTGACATGTCCTTATCAGAATCTAATGTAAAGAGTGAAATAGAAAGCCATCATAAACCTTTGTAAATACTAGTCATTTTCTATAAAATAAATGAAAATTTTAGAAAAGCATTCTTATATTCAATTTGACACTCGTTGAAAACATTAAAATTATTACTATTAACAATGGGTTCTCACCCCTAGTTCAACGAAAACCAGTGAAAACCTTGCAACCCCAGTACATCCCATTGACAAGGTCAGTTGCCCAGTCTGAAGCCACCTTCCCAAATCCTTCCGTTTGTTCCCTTTCCTTGATGACAACTTTTAACAGCTCGTCATACTCACTCTGAGTCCCCTGGGCAGTTCCAATAAACAGTGGACCCACCTTCTCATCCTCCAGTATGAACAAGAATGGATTGTCGAAACGAAGAGTCACTTCCGGTGTCTTCACATCCTCATCCTGTGATCCAGTTGGAGCCACAATGACGACAACAGGTCCATGACCCCTCATATCCGCATCCTTTCGAATATGCTCGACCAGGATTTGAGGCAGTGGGTTTACATCCAATGGAGAAGTCGGGATCGGATAGATTTGAGTCAATTGGGGAGTCAGTGGGGCTTGTCGTTTTGTCCTGTAGTATTTTCGCATCTCCAGGGATTCCAGAAGGTATTGAGTGATCCGGTTGACCAAACTTGTATCTGTAAAATCATAGTAAACGAAATTTCAAGTTTAAAATCTGACAATCCTTCTAGCATTTAATTTAATTTAAATACAAGTAGAATGATTATTTGTCAAAAGTATTTTACCAGTAGCTGAGGAGACTTGGAACCCTTCCACACCCAACCTGACCTGAGCAGTCTGGACCATGTTTGAGAGGGTCATGGGACTCTGGTCAAGTTGTTCCTGTTTACACTGGGGTGGAGAACTTCCATCCCGACCCCTCCTGTCATTTGTTCGAGTATGACAGTCAGTATTCAGAGGATAATTCAGTCCAGCTTGACATTCACTCTTGGCAAAGGACTTGACACAGGCTTCAGGCCCTTCACCCTTACCACCAAAAACTTGACAGAGCAAGTCCACAGTCTCCTGACTTTTACCTCCAGTACAAAAAGCATCGTAAACTCTAGTCTGCTTACACATCGTGTCACCAAGTCCCATCTACAATTTTCCAAACATTACAATTATGGAATAATTTTTAACTTGACATTCTTTTCCATTTTATTGTACCTTCGTCATGGAATATCTGAGAGGATGAATAGTTGAGAAATTGAATGAAGGGAATTGAACAGCCACGAATCTTTCGTTGGAAGTCCGAAGATTTTGTAAAATCTCTTCTAAATCCAAGGACACGAAAGGGTCGAAAAGGTTTTTCGTTTCATTCGTCGAGGTCGACACATTAACTCGTTTTTGAATCAAAGTTAAGAATTTTCGGTGACCCTGTAACATAATATTTGTCAAAATATAGAGTATACATACATCTTGATTCTTTAGTTCCTAGCCTGAGCAGATCTTACCTCTGTTGACCTTTGTAAGGGAACCCGGACACTCACCACCGACTCATCTTGAAATACTGAAAAGTATCCAGTAGTTTCCAAAAACTCTGTCTTTCGTCCTTCCTCCTCTTGACCAAAATTTTGAAGACCAATCGACTGGACTGGACTCTTGAAGGGACTTTGGTAAAACATTGTGTTCACAAAGATGGCTGGGATAAAACGACCGAATCGATACCCAAAGACAGTGAGCACTGACAAATAAACAAAATTGTATTATTTTAAACAGGTTGAAACTATTTTAAAATGGAATTACTAATATTTGTATTAACTTACGTCTTGATATCAAGTCATGCCTATCAGGATAACCTATTGTCCCAAATGTTTGGTTGGCAATGTGGAAATTTATTTCTTTCAGTGATTTGAACACATTGTGGAGGTCAGTATCATTGTAATTGAGATGTGTCACGAATGACTTGAGATCAATCATTTGTTTGGGTGTCTCGAAATTTGGGAGCATTGTATACACCAGACTACTCAGGAGGATTGTTGGATCCTGCCAAAATATATTGTAAAAAAATAAATATGTGAGTAAAACAAAACATATTCCTTATTCTAAACTAATTTTTGATTAAATTTGTGGACCTTGTGTAAATGATAGAAAAGTGGTTGGTACAATTGTCCGATCGTTTGTCGTTTCTCAGGATCCTTGAGACAAAAGAGAGCATCATCCTCCTTCCTCCTCTTCCTCAGATCCGAACTGGTCAAGTTCAAGTCAACCCATCCTCGAGTCAACACATCGAACAGATCATCCACCGGTAAATTCCACACGTTGTGACTGGCCACACTCAAAATCTGGACAATGTCAATGGGTGACAGGAGTGTTGGTTCCACTGCTACCCGACCTTTCACCTCTTCATTCTCCTTGACTGGTTGAACTGGGACTTTGTCCTCCTCACCCTCCATCTCCTCTGCTCTTATAGCAGTAGTAGTACTGGTCACAGGGGTTGAGGACACGAAAGGCTCCTCTCCCTTCGAGTCCGGTACCCGGAATTGAGTGGGGGTTTCAGTTTGAAAAACAATATGTGGGATGATGTAGGACAATCCAAATTTCTCGTACAAATTTTGTCTCCCAAAATAATCTTGTGCTCTCAAACAAACGGAGGGAGCGGGTAGAGGAGATGGTGACTGGGTAGAAGAGAAGGTCACAACCTCGTCCACTGTTTGATTCGTGAGTGTCTCAATCGCCCCCACAATGTAAACTGTGTGAAGACACAGGATGAGGAGGGTAAAAGGGGCTCTCATGATGAATTTTTTAAAATATATTTTTTAAAAAATTGACAATTAAATTATTTATTGAAAATCTATGTAGTGAGACTACACTCAAAAAAATTGGAACTTGCTGTTCCCTTAGCCTGCGTAGAAATGATGTGGAATGTCAAGGGAAGGTGGTCTTTAAGTCTCAGCTCTTTCCCTTTCACATATAAAAAGGAAGATGAAGATCCTAATGATGATAAGGAAAGAAAATTTTTTGTTCCATTTGTCTCAGAGTTCCAGGTAAGGAGTCTGAGGGCCCCCCGCAGAGAGTCTCCGTGAAGGGTTCATGAAAATGTGTGTGCACTGTGCATGGAGAAGAGGAGGGATGTGGAAGGGTTGAGTATTGTATGGTGTATCATTTTCTGTGTGTACTTTGCTTATTAAGTGTGTAGTGTGTAGCCACGTCTGATATGTCTACGGGCAACTCGGATTCTGTTGTGGGAGGTTGGGAAGTAGAAAATTGTTTTAAAAAACTTTTTTCCCTTCTTCTTCTTAAAATACCAAAGATTCAAGTCTCTCTTCTTGGGACGTTTTTGATCCTTGCTATTGATATTGGGAGGGACTGAAGGGTTGGAAGGAACAAGTACACATACTCACATACGCACTCTTATTGTTTACAATGTGCAAGCAAGTAATACTCTGTATCTCAAATACAGACACACGCCATTGTGTACTCGTATTGAAAAAAATCAAAAAAATGATTGCTTTATGATGTGATTTTCAATGTAATTGAAATCATTTTATTCAAAAGTTCCATCACAGAAATGTACGACGTTGGTAATTAATCGAAATAATTACTAAATGTTCTCTTCCCTGCTTATATACATACACACGTGCATGTATATATATGTACGTATGTAAACGGAGGTTCATTATTTAGATTAGACATCCACACTACATATGTGTACATTGTACAGGTTATATGTGCCTATACAGTATATGGTATGTACATATATTGTGTGTGTACCTAACTTTAAAAATATCTAACACAAGTAGTTAAGTACATACCTTGTAATCTTTTCTTGCCCATATCTACATAACAGAATAATATGTTTGATCTATTGTATTGTAAATCTCCAAAAGTTTTGTATGAATGTCTGAAAACGTGGGACGTTTCCCACGATCTGCATTCCAACAATCCCTCATAGTGGTGTAACTGAAAAAATCCATCCATAATAAATTATGTATTCACTTGAATGAGGTCAAAATTTTATAATTAAAATGAAAAGAAAAGAAAGGAAAGCAACAAAAACAACTTTTTATTGTTTACATTTCAGTACTCGCAAAGAGGGGACATTTCATTCGATAACCCCCTTCCAAATTCTTGAAAAATTCTTTCCCGAAGAAACATCCAGGAAATGGTTCATCGCCTAGAAAGGTGAATATTTCATTGAAATTATTAGAATTTTGGAGAAATTACGATAACATGCATGTAGATAAACAAATATGATTGAAACCTAATGCAAAAATTTCCCAAATTGTGACCCCATAGGACCATATGTCAGACTGAATTGAAAATTTGCAATCTTTTAGAGATTCCAGTGACATCCATTTCCACGGTATTCTTTCCCCTTGCTTTTTGACATAATTTGAGTCCTTGAGTAAGAGTGAAGACAGGCCAAAGTCACTAATCTTCACCTCCATCGTGTCAGTCAGTAAAATATTCCGAGCAGCAAGGTCCCCATGAACTACCTCAATATTATAAAATCACATATTTCATATTTTCCATCATATTTCTTACGAGTAGTCAGCTTGAAAGTCTAGTATGCAATGATATAACTCTTACTTTCTTTTCACTCAAATATTTCATTCCATTTGCAACACCCAGAGAAAATCGGATTAAATCAGTCGACGTAAAGTTTTTGCTTCCCCCCTTCTGCAACTCGTCATGACTGCGATAACTGCCAATATGAAAGAATCGACAGAGTTTTAGTAATATTATAAATATTAATAAAAATTTAAATTGAAAAGACACTCACTCATTAGTAATAGTGTGTACATAAATCTTCAGAGGTGGGTTCGTTGGCTCTACAAATAAACTTGCAAAAGCATTTTTATTCTCTCGCAGAAAATGCTCCAAATCTCCATGAGCACAAAATTCAAGGGCTGCTAGTGCTTTCCCTAAAATATTCCAAATTTAATCATCAGACACTACACTTTGCTCTCTTTGTAATTTCCAAAAGCAATGTGTCTCACTTTTCCCCATGCTACTTGTACAAGTAGCTACGAGCGAGACGATATTCGGATGTTGTTCAAGATAAGCCAAAATCTTGATCTCGGACAGGAACGCCAAGAATTCTTCCACTTGAACATTTGACTTGGTTGTTTTCACAGCCACGTCTTCTACAGAATCTCCTTTCAAAACAACACCTCTCATCACAATCCCAAATTCCCCGATTCCCAACACTTGCGATTCGTCTGGAATACCCAATCCAAAATACAATTCACATTCTTTCATATATAAATCAAGTTGATTCAATCAACAGAAAACAGATAGATACAATGCAGATAGTATATGTAGATAGAACACCATTTACAATTGTACATACCAAATTGAATATTTTGTTGGAGAGTCTCAAACTTGGTATTGTAAGGTGAACAATATAAGGGCATTTCTACATCAGTCGAACAGTTTGGACATTTCGCAATATATCGGTAACTGGAATCACCCTCCAGGAAACTGTTAATCTCGTCCTGTCTCAAATCCCTCACGACATTCGTCTTCTTATCACGCCACCGTTCTACGACCACGTAAATACTCAGAATGATGACCCCGATGAGAGCCACACAGATCAAGGCTATTGTGCTTTGATCTGTGAGGATACTGGTATTGCCCTGACCCGGCACCTCCCCTGTATTATCTTCATCGTCCTTCGAAACTAAAAAACATATTCCAGGGAAAATAATGTTTATATTGTAGTAATAGTACATAAACCATCTATGTACATTTACATAATATAGACTTTAATAATAAATGTTGGCTGAGATTTAATCAGTACCTGGCATAGTAAATACACGTGATTGGTTGATCCAGTCGTAACTATTCTGAACCCCACCAAAACAGTAAACTCTTGTGATATTGTTGTAGTCAGAAATTTTGATGAGTTTTTTTTGGAACCAGTAGCCCAACCAATTATTCCAAAGCGTCTCATTCTCCAAAGGGGCTACATTCAAAATATAATAAATGTATTGTTGTGAAATTACATAAATTTTTAAAACAGAAACAATTAGAACAACTACTCAGTGATCAGTAATTATTTACGTTCTAGGTAAATTAGAGTAGATTCCTCAATTTCCAGTGCAAATTGGAAAGTGGCAGAATTGTAGTAGGCAGATAGTCTGCACTCTACCTCCATGACTCCGTTCTCAACTGTTAACTTCCCCAAGTAAATCATTGAATCCTCGTCTACTTCCGAATCTGAAAAAACTTACGATATACAAGAGAACTATAATTTGATATCAAAATTTTTATTTACTTAAGTCTGTCATATATGACAACGTGTAACGTTTTAATTTGCAATTCCTAGGGTGGAATGCATTTTCAGTTATTCAAAACCTAAAATTACTGTATCTTAAGTTCAAAAGGGTTAAAAATTCTTTACAAATTAGAGGTCTATTCTGATTCTCCTGTTGAACTCCATAGAAGGCCAGAGCTCCAATCTCCGACTCCTGATACGTCCCATCCTCATCATTTCCTTGTGTACAAATTGCTACAAACGACTTAAAATTCATCTCCTTGGTCGCTTGACACTTTTCGCATGGTCCACCTACCACGAATTTTGACCAGGAGTTTTTCTATCAAAAAAGAATTCACTTCAAATTTTGATTCAAGTTATCATCATAATGATTGGGCTCCAAGATAAATCCATGTGAAACTGTCACCTGCGTTCCTTTCCGTAACAAATTTGTGCACTTAATCCGATCCAAACACTCGAATCTTTTCACGATACCCGGACTCCCATCCGAGAATTCACACTTAAATGCATACGTGAGAAAGCCGTCGTCATTACCCATTTGATAGTAGAAGTTGGCATCACAGGATGAATTGTCCACAGTGATCTCCGTTCCAGATAGATTTGGAAGGCCTACCGTACCTGAATCTATACAAAAATTGTTTGAAAAGTGTGGTTCAACATTTTAATTATGTGTCATTGGTTTTTCCAAACTTACCAGTACTTGTTTTGAGTTCAATTGTGATGTTATTTGGATTGTTGTCGGGGAAAGAGACTTCCACATTTTGCTGAAGACAAGGATTCTCCAGTGACTGGCAGGAGAAAGTGACATTTCTCGACACAGCAATGAATCAGAAGTCATTTCGAATATAAAACTTGTAGGTAGTTTTGTCCTCAAAATCCGTGTAGAACAAACGAATCCTAAAAGCTGTGTCCACTGGTTCAGTGACCTACCAAGATACATTTAAACACTGAAAATGGGAATGTCATAAATATTGCTGTGACACGACTTGAAGTTCAAAAATATTAAAATGAAATATGTGAAACATTTAAGACTTATGTAAAAGTAATATCAGAATGAAAAAATAATTTATATATCCTCACCAAATTCCTTTCATTGACTTCATACACGAAGTTGACAGGATAAGAAGCCTGACAACTAATAATAAAAAAGAAGGCTTCATTCTCTGTCTCCTTCGTCAGCTCCAATTGACTTGGTCTTCCCATCAGTACTGTCCAATTACTGCAAACTAGGTTTACGGAAGGCAGAGACAAGTCTGCTTTATCTGACCCCACATTTCCACAAATAGTCTTCTCGACCTCCAGTACTAATATAATTCTGGACATTCCTCACGTACAAGAATGTGACAATTATGACAAAGCAAAATGAATACATTACGTAAGGATTTTGCTTCTGACCACTAGAAAGGATACAAGATGATTTATACAACCAATTATGAAATCTCACAGTGCTCTAATACTGTAATTAGTAAAATAGTAACAGTAGTAGCGCTCTGAACACACGATACGATTTATAACTGGATTGAATAAATTAGCTTTTAATGTTGGTGTCAATCATCGAAAATGATAAATTGATATTTACCGAGATTAAAGTGCATCAGAAACTAGAACATCTACACATGCAGACGGATGATAATTAACATTTGTAACAACCTAAAACCGTGGAGGCGTGTACTCAGAAATCCTGGCCACGCCCCCAAACTTACACACATACATAACGAGACA
>WJFB01003731.1:0-12179 GCA_009870185.1 Pygmarrhopalites habei | reverse complement strand
TGATAGAATACTTAAGTAAGTAATAATAATATAATTTTTTGACTAAAATAAGATTTATGCTACACAAACAACAACTAAGTGGACAAAGTCCGGTCGTGGAGACTCCAGCTACTGACGATAAAAAGAGTGACAAGTTGGACATTCAGGTACATTACAAATTATTCTTTTCAAAATATAAATATTACTTATTCATACCAGTAGTATGACTATACACAATTTTTCACTTCTAGTATCTTTCTCTAAAACAGATTGTAGGGATGTCAGCTACTCTTCCAAATTTAAGTACACTGGCTGAATGGTTGGATGCAGAATTACAAATTACGGACTATCGACCAGTTCCATTAATGGAAACTATCAAAATTGATCACAAAATCTACAATGAATCCATGGAGTTTCTAGATCATGTTACTACTGATAAACTAGATGTTGAAATACCAGTAAGACCACAGGCTTTTTTGATTATATTATTGTGATGAATTATGCATTACTGATAATTGTTTGTTATTTTCGCTTTACAGAATGACCCAGACCACATTGTGTATTTGAGCCTTGAGACAGTTTTAGACTCTCACTCAATTTTAATTTTTTGTCCCACGAAAGCACTTTGTGAGAGTACAGCTCAATTGATTGCAAAGAGCTTTAAACGGATTGGTAGTTCAAAATCTGAGACACCAGGAGTGGGAGAGAGATTAAGAAAGCAATTGAATTCTCATCGAATCTCAGAAGTATTGACTCAATTAAAACAGAGTTCAACCGGATTGGATGAGACATTAATCAAAGCTGTGTCTTTTGGTGTGTGCTTTCATCATGGTGGTAAGTAAATTGTGTATTTCACCTCACTATGGAACATGTGTGTGTGTACATTATATTAGGTAAATATTAATCACAATACTATGAACTAGTAAGATATTAAGAGATTATTTAATTTGAATTGGAATCAGGTTTAACCACAGACGAACGTGATATAATTGAATCGGCTTTTAAAGCAGGGACTCTTCGCGTTATAATAGCAACGACTACTTTGTCAGCTGGGGTCAACTTACCTGCTCGTCGAGTCATCATCACATCACCCATGAATTATACTACTAGGTGTCCATTGGATTTTCGTACCTACAAGCAAATGGTGGGAAGGGCTGGGAGGAAAGGGATTGACGATAAAGGTAATGTGCCAAATTCTTATTAATCTTATAATGTACACCAGGGAGAATTCTATTTTTAGTTTTTAATGATAAATATATTGACGGTGTTCAGTACTCACTCTTTTTTTATTCTGTACAGGAGAAAGTATTTTGATTTGTACGTATGAAAATCGAAAAGTTGGAGAAGCCCTCATTAAATCTTCACTACCAGAAGTCAAAAGTGCTCTTTTAGAAGAAAATGATGACACTCTGACATCCTCTTTGAAAAGGGCCCTTCTGGAAGTAATTGCTAGTGGAGTGGCTAAATCTCATGACGATGTCCAAATCTACGCTAAATGTACCTTGCTCTCACGGACTAATAATTTGCATATCAAGACAGCTGCTGGTTAGTTTAAAGCATATACCATATAATCAGACATGCCTATGATCGAAATTTTAGCTTACGCCGTTACCAACGGCTCAGGTTACGCCAGGTTACGCCAACAAAAATGTCATTATATCTAGTGTATAGCTGACCTTTTTTTTGGAAAACCAAAAAATGTTTAGACCAATTTATCCTTGACGTAGGGTGAAATTTGGTCAATTTTTCCTTTTTTGCTATGTTAATACATTTGCGTAAGCTGAAAATTCGGCCAGACTACGCCTGGCCAAATTTTCCCAGCTTACGCGTACGTAGCCTGGCGTAGGGCGTCGGCATGTATGATTCGAGGATATAAAAAACTGAATACCTCACGCCTTGATGGTTCAGGATACGATTTTTTAACTTGGTTAAAGAGAGGGGGAGGAAGCTGAGATGGATATTTGTTGGGATGAGGCTGCAATGGAAGATTCATTGAAGTTGAAGATTTTCCTTGAAGAGATCCTTGTCCAGATGGTTGGGATGGTGGTGGTAAAAGTGGTTGCTGTTGCTGTTGTTGAGATTTCACATTGTAATTATAAGGAAGTTTGGACGGTTGTGTGGTGTGTGGAGGTTGTGACTTTGATGGATGTCCAACCATACCATGAGACGAGGATCCTGAAGAAGAAGAATGGAAAGAAGGTGGATAGTTGGATGATGGAGGTTTGGATGACGATGATGGTGGTCGACCTGGAATAGGAGCGTGAGAACTTTGATGTCCACCAGGAACATGGGAATGACTGATTGGTCGATTGCTACTACTACTTGTTCCATGAGGAGGAAATTGTTGTTGTCCACTACTATGATGACTTGGAGGTTTTCCATGTTGAATGGGAGCAACTGTAGCTTTGGCACTGTGATGGGTTGATGGAATCCCTTTAGGAACGGATGAATAGTGTGAAGGATGTTTTGACACACTACTACTACTTGGTGGGATGGTTGAAGAACCATGACTTTGAGATGATTTACTTGAAGGATGATGTCCTAAGCCACCATTTACCAATTTTGTCGACTTGTTATGGACTTGAGCTTGATCAGGACTTACAGATGACGGGGAGGAGGGTCTGTTACATAAAAAAATATACAAGGGGAGCAATTAGTTCAACCAAAATGCACAAATATAAAGTAAAGTGTAATTTATAACTCTTCCGTCACAATGTAGGAAATTATTCAATTCTGTACTCAATATGTTACCTTTTCCCAAGCAAAGAATGTGGTGTTGCCGGACGATGAGTGTCCATATTAAACGTAGGAAATGAACTGAGTGATAAAGTACTGCCACTACCACCCCCTTGATTTAAACTAAGTATTTTCTTTTTTAATCTTGACGGTGATTTATCAAAAATGGCTAGGAACTCAGTAGTAAGTTTTTCGAGTTGATCCATCGTAACGGAATCATCAACATACCAAAACCAATCACGACCTTCTTTAGAACGTGGAATCTGAAAAAATAAGAATAGTATAAACATCTCAGGACAAATACTTACATATTGATAATATATATTTTATACAAAACATATAAAGACGCGACTATTCTTCTTCAAAATAATTAATTAATTACAAAAATATATATATCATCCGTGTTATTTTTTCAACAATAAAAGTTTAATGATGATTTAATTTGTAATACGATGAATTACCTCCCAACTAGACCATTTACAAGTCAGGTGTATACAAACACATGCTACCACGGTTGGTTTGTATTGCAAACACATAGTTGTCAGGTGAAGACTTGAAAGAATACAACATAAATTATTACTTTTGGGTCAGCCCTCAACAAAAAACAGCAATTTATCGTCCAAGTGTAATAAGTACAAAGTACATTGTATTTTTATCCAAACCAGACTTGAATTTAAGGAAAACTCAACACGTAAAAATCAACAGGAAAAGGTATTAATTATGGAAAATTACCTATTGGTTGCCATAAAATAAGACGTTTGTGCTAGATCTTTGCTCGCTGTAATGATAGGAAATAGTACATATTGAATAAAAATTACATGGATTAACAGTCAAAGCTTATAATGAATAAATTATTTCAAATTGAATTTATACACAATTAAATTATTGTTACCTCTGACTAACTGGCAACATTTAACTACATGTGTGTGTGGATGATCTATTGCTACATCAAATCCAAGTGTTTGAAGCAAGATATTTTCGGTTATCACAAGCTCTGATGTTTGTTCAAGATACGCCTGAAAAATTAAATAAGTAAAACCGAACGTAAGGATTAAGAAGGTGTCAATTACTAATTGGTACATAGATAAAATATTTATTTAAAATATATACCTCAGATTTGACATCAATAGGTGGTAGATTGTCCCGATTAAGGCAAAAGTGAGCGACTTTAATAACATGTTCTAATTTTCTTGGTTGTTCTTCAACTTTAGCTGCTAGAAAGATTGAAGCTGTCGAGACATGATTTCTATTGAATTGTGTGAAGGAATGAAACATGAAGAACCGATGCATGTAAACAATTGCTGTATTGATACATAATTGGTTCCTACAAAAATGAAAAGAAAGAGATTTCGACATTTTGGTACGTCTTTGACATGGTGTGGAGCATTTTCAAAAATTCATTATATTAGAGTAGGAAAAGTAGTAAACAAAATTTAAATGGGTTCAAATAAAAGTACTAATCAGACATTTATGAAATTTTACTCACACTTGAAGCCGTTGTCCCATATCTTGGATAAAATTTGCTGACTGTTGTCGGTACGCTAATTCTTTATCAGGGTCAACTCCAGCTTTTCGGCTTGGAGTTTGTTCAAGTTTATCCTTTTCAAAGAACCACCTATTCGGGTCAATAATATTTGGGACATCTTCGGCTGCAAGTTCGTCATGTGAGGTTGCCGTTGACGGTGTCACGGATGACCTAGCAGATGACGAAGTCGAGGCCTGTGATGTCATTTTGTTGCTTCCGTTCAAACACTGGCTCTCCACACGCTTCCTATGACTTTTGCCATCGGCTGATTTAAAGGGGCTGCTTTCTTTTCTGCTTTCTGCAGGAGAAATTGAGGCCCTCAGTTCAAGGGGTGTAATGCTATTTATAGCACTAAAATGCTAACAAGGGTAAATATATGCATATATCCCTTATGAGTTCTCATAGCACAGCCAAAGGGTCTCTTTTACTAAATAGCCATCATCCAAGACGTACTTAATTACTTAATTAACCTGTTCATCCATTACAATAAATAAATTAATGATGCCTTGTATTTATCACGAAGAGTTATCACTCTTAACATTCGTTTTCACAAACATGCTTTTATTTTTAAACTTGACTCATGATAGAAACATATCATGAACCCACTTGTCTTAATTAGTGTAAAAATTCTCTTTATTTACATACTATATGTAGCTCAAAATAATTATTATCATTATATTAAAATCATTTAAATGTTTTAAAAATACAAAAAATTTTTTAAAAAAAGTTCTTCATCATTCCTCATGTACATGGTTACTAAGTAGGCAGTGTAGGCAAACAGACGAATAAAAATTTCAAAAAAATACGGAGATAATTATTATTATACTTGTAGGTGTCTTTGTGTGTGTGGTTCTGTAGGATGGGAAATTTTTCAGTCTCACGATATGATGAAAAACAATGGCATTATTTACTTAGTTGCTTGTTTTCCTGATTCCTGTTGTCCCATTTTTGTACCAATCACGACTTCCAACTAGAAGGGTTTAAAAAAAAATGAAAAACAGGACAAAAATTAATCATCATATTATACCTTCACTCTTCAAAAGTTGTAAAAGTACAAAGAATGTTTTGTATATTATATCATCATAATAATATTAAAACATTATCAACATGTCGAAATGATCGAGTACTCGGTTTTTTAAAAAAAAAAATTGTATATGAGAAATACAGTTATATGTACCTTCTCCAAAGCATATTTTAATTTTTGATGAAGATCAGCAGTACACCCATACTGTTCAATTGAGCTGAACTTGAAAGTTCTCATCATTTTTCCGTGTTCAAGGGTCGTTACAGCTCCCATCAATGGACAAAGAATCATCTTGGTATGGTCCCGGAAATTATTGATTTGTAGCGTTCCATTTGTGAGTACCATGACTACGGCCCGTGAAGTACGAAACCAAGTCCACATACTTGGCAGTCTGGTCATAGATGCAGTTTCGGGCATCTGGCGTTGACCTCCAGCCTATAATATAAATATTTACAATGTCATAAATAAATAATTTTACTTACTATATAAAAACGGCATTAAAAAAAGATGACATTTCAGTTCAATTTTATATTATTATCAAAATACAAAAAGTACAGTACTTCGTAATTAAGTAGATTAATTACCTTGAGTAAGTTTTCTGACATGTACTGTTGAAAGTAATTAAGCAGCTTGACTTTCTTGAGAAGCTCGGGGATAGGATACTTGTCCTTAGTGTGGCAATGCTCCAGTCCATTTTTATCAATGTAGTGCATATTGGTCCCATCAGCAAGGAGTACCATTCTGGTTAAATCATTAAAACTAACACCAATCGAGTCATCCGAAAGTTGATAGCCAAATCCATACTTGTCCGAGTAGTCTACCCATTTGGCAATCCAGAGGAGTGGGGATGAATTTGGATCCTCTGAATCATCATCATTTTGAAGATTTTTATTGAGTAAATCTGGAGTCTCTAATAGTCTTTTGATAAGGCCGTGTAAATCTTTCATGTGGATGGCAGCAACATTCTTAGTACTATTATTATGAGCTTGGTCACGAAAAGCGGTTCCAGGTTGCGGAGATTTAGTATTTGTATTTGGTTCTACCAAAACTTGCCGTCGATGATGATTATTATTATTAGTATTTTGATTAGTCTGATGTGGAACAAGGGGTTGGACTGGCAACGGAACATAACTAGCTCTGTTGTCAAACCGTGGGGGCATCGTCAGACACGATACTGGCAATGATGTGGGAATGTAGAATTTTCCGAGATAGTCCGAATCTAATATTTGTTTAGCATTTGGACGGAGGGTTGGATCCACTTGAAGCATTTTCTGAATAAGAGCTCGAACGGAGGCACTTAATTTGTTTGTGGGGATACAGTAGTCACCTCTCTTGATTTTGGTGTACGTATCCTTCAATGTAGTAGTCTCAAACGGTGGTTTCCCAATGAGCAAAGTGTACAGGATGCATCCAATAGACCATATATCCACTTCAAATGAATGACCCTTCTTCTGAAGAACTTCAGGAGCAATGTAATTAGGAGTTCTAATAGATAGAGAGAGAGAGAGAACAGACACACAAAAATAGATAAATAAGTAACAACACACATAGAGAGAGTAAGTACATAACAGACACACAGAGTGAACAGCTAATGAAGGAGAATGAAAAATCCATTCTTTAAAAATAAAATCTTAATTAGATCTCTGAAAAAAGTAAAAGTAGTAGTAGTAGTAAGTAATAAAATCTGTCCCTCACCCACAAAGTGTTTTCTTGCGCTCTCCACTGTACTCAATCGTAGTAGCCAAACCAAAATCTCCCAATTTCAACTGCATGTTATCATTGACAAAAATATTACCCAATTTCAAGTCCCGATGAATAATATTCTTTTCATGAAGATAGTTAACACCCAACATAATTTGCTTCAAAAAATATCTGGCTTCTGGTTCAGTCACAAATCTTCGTCTCTTTTGTAACTCCATAAGACTCTATGAAAAAAAAATGACAAAAAAATGTTAATTGTAGATCATCATCATTAACGATCATCATTATATATGCAAGTGGATTAGAGTCCACGACTACTACTGATAATAAAGTATATAATGTCCAATGGAACTGCCGTGTGTGACTCAGGACCATAACCCTATTCCCGCCCAGTTACATACATACATAACCTTAGAAGATAGTTGTAACGGTTCTAAGTACACTAAGTTTCCTCACAAAACTATATAAAATGATATTTAGTCTCTGAATTATCTAACTATGAGAGAGGGATGACAAAATTACTTTTCCAGGCAACAAAAACTACTATCAATTGACATGAGAGGAAAGGGGAAAAAATGACTCACCTTTTTAGCACAAAGCTCTAAAACAATGTAAACATTTAGGTCATCCTCAAAGTATGAATGAAATCCAACAATGTACTCGTGTCGAAGGTCACGATGAATTGAAATTTCTTGGGCCATCTTCTCACGCTGGTGTTGCTTGACGAGGAGACCTTTATTCACAATTTTCCCAGCAAACAAACTTTTGGACCCTTGTTCTGTCAATTGGTAGCATCTTCCGAACCCTCCCTTGCCGAGAAAAGTTCCTCTACTGTAAGTCTTGTTTTTGTCCTTGTCGTAGATGACCTCGGGAATGTCGGCCACCACCTTATCCTCCGATGACTTGACCGAGGTCGCCATGATTTCACCCTGGAGAGAGAGAGGATCTTGTCTAGAAAAAGCTCAAGTCTAGAGTGGGCCCGACTTCCAACTGACAACGCCAACGGACTCACGGTTTTGAAAATTCTCGCGCTTGTAGGATTCGAGTCTCCGCCTTCCCCCCCCCCCCCTTCTTTCAATATGTATGTAGCTTTAGTGGGGCAGTGCGTAAGGACTGCACGAGTTTAGAGACGAAGGTTCGTATCAGCCATTATCCTGCAGAAAAGTCAGACAATTTTTGTTTCCAGTGAGAATACCTTTTTGGGGGGAGGCTAAGCAAGGGCTCGACCTGTGACCATGTCGTCTCCTAGTGCGGGCAAGAGACGAATGGATACAGATGTCATCAAATTGTAAGATGATTAAATATTTTTTGAACCTATTTTTCTGATTTCCTCTATCTTTTCGTATGTACGTAGTATCCCCTCATACACTCTGTATGCACACTGTATCCCAGCTGATATATATACGTCTCACAAACAGCTGATGAGATCGACCTTGTTCAGTCAAAATACATTGTACATCAAAGATTTTCCCTTTCCCCTCCATATATAATTACTAAATTCTATTTGATCATGATTCCATTCTCTCCTCCGTCCTTCCATTTCCCTTCATGTATGACTCTTTTCTTTTAAAATTTTCTCTAAATTCCATCTTAGTAAATTGGAAATAATGAAAGTCACCAGAAAAAAATATATTGACTGCCATCTCAAAGGAACACCTTTGAAATGATGATGATTTTTGAAATATTGTCAAGTACGAAATGAAAATGACTATAATTTCCATATAATTTACTTTTTTTCCAGTTTGGAAAAAAAACTCTCAATATATCAATACAAATAAGTGTGTAATAGGGAGAGTCTTTAAAAAGTTGAAATTGAAAGAAACAAACAAACAAAGGAATTTTTTTATTTGGGACTAATTTCCTGGTTTTTGTATATTTCCAGAATTGAATCCAAACATGAAGTCACCATTCTTGGTGGTCTCAATGAATTCTGTGTTAAATTCTACGGTCCTCGTGGGAGTGAGTTTTACTTGTTTTTCTTAAAAACTTAATTACATGAAAATCATGTCAACAACAAGAATATGACGTCATTCTTCACAGAAAATTGCGTTGTTGTTGTTATTCCAAACTTTATTTAGTGTGTTTGTGTAATGTAATCCTAAATCTATCATCATCCACTTGATTGATGTATTTTAATTTTCAATTTAATCTCTAATCTACATTTATTTATTTTAAATAGCACCGTACGAGGGAGGCATATGGAAAGTTCGTGTTCATTTACCCGATCACTACCCCTTTAAATCACCATCTATAGGGTTCATGAACAAAGTCTATCATCCTAATATTGATGAAGTCTCGGGTACTGTTTGCCTTGATGTAATCAATCAAGGTAAGATATTACTGTCATACTTTTTGACTCAATAACATGATTTATCTCGTTTTTTTTACTTTTAAAAGTTTTGTTCGTTTGTCTTTTCCTCGTGTGCAAAATTTAACTTGTAAACATGTTTCTGTGTTTCTATTGATCTGATGACTTTCTAGCGTGGACCGCTTTATATGGTAAAATATGAACATTATATTACACAGTACACATCAAAAAAATCCTTTCCCCTACCTCTCTTCCTAAAATGTCTCCCGTTTCTATCATTACGATAAAGTATGTTTCCAAGTTAAATTGGAATTATATTTGTCCCTATTTTTCAGATTTGTCCAATATATTTGAGTCATTTTTACCACAACTTCTAACTTATCCAAATCCAATTGATCCATTAAACGGTGATGCTGCTGCCATGTACCTCCATAAACCCGATGAATACAAAAAGAAAGTTCAAGGTATGTCAATATTCCCTATTTTATTTTTAATTGAGATGGCTGGTATGCCTCTCTCCCATAATAACAATATTTATCTGCATCAGCAGTTATTAAGCAATAACTGCTTAATCAAAGGATGCTTATCTGTTTGTTATCACATTCCTATATAATTATCCGGTGCTTTAAATTTTGAGTTATCTGTCAAATACCTGTTTCCTGTGTTGTCAAAAATAGAAACTTTGTTGGATTTGGTGGGAGATCTTGTTGGTTTTTTGCAATACACCTCCTACTTATTTGTAGTCAAGTTAGTAATGTCAATTGTGGTAAATGAAACACGTTGACTATGATTGTGTGTACTACCAACACATGGTTGGTAGTACACGAGGAAAATTTTTTTAATTCTTCTCAAAATATTATCCAGAAAATTATTAGTAAATAACTATGCCATTATTGTTCCCATGAGAATCAAAATAGATAAAATTTTTAGGGGTACAAAATCCTTCAGTAGTAAGTTAGTAGTTATTCTGAGTCTCATGGCATAATATAGCATTGGGTCATTCAGATCATTAAAAAACAGTAGCGGAGGTCAGGGCCCTGATGATGAGCAATCATCCCTGCACTGAAGAATGGAGACATGGTAATAAGGGGATCTGCAATTTTTTGTCGATAATACTTGGGTGATCATGAATATAGACATATTTTTTTGAAAATTTCACGGAATATGAGACAAAGGCCCCCAGAGTGTTTTCAATAGAATCTATTGAATCAAGGTGTTGCAAAAAAATTTTGTGACAAAAGTTTTTTGCATCACCTTGCTATTGAATAATACATTGTATTACAAATTTGTCAAAGAATCATGGCAAAACGAATCCAAATTTCAAGCAACATTTGAATAATATTATTGTCTCTATGTCAATCCGTGTTTTTGACCGGAGAAACTTTTACAAGCATTCTATAGGTACAAAAGTCTCGTGTACTCTCCCATGACATTGCAGAACCATATAGTACAGACAGACTAGTCGCCTATATCTCTGAAAATAAAAATTGTTTATAAGACTATCAACCATTTTCTTTGTTGTCGACTCTCATGTATATTATTACAAAGATTAGACGGGTATCATAACATTCTATTTCAATGATTCAGTAATAACTTTTCACGTTAGACATTTTATTTCATCTTGGTACCATGGGAGAGGGGGTTGGAATGACTCACATGAAATAATAACCTATTTCCATTTGGTGAATTAGGTCAATGTGAAGCAGAAATGTTTTTGCTTTGATGGGTCGCAATAAAACATTTCGTAGTACTTTTTTTAAGTTTATATTTATTGTTTTACTTTCAGAATACGTACGAAAGTACGCCACAGAAGAAGCGTTAAGGGAGCAAGAGAAAGAAACATCAGAACAGAATCAAGCAGTCTTGTCGGACTCGGAGGTACATTATTATTATTATTATTATTAAACATTACTTGCGCTTAGTTATGACAAATTTATACTAATCTTGTATTTTTCGTTCACAGAGTTCAATGTCAGACTTTAGTGAAGACGAAGCACGCGACATGGAGCTATAGCAAGGAATAATTATTTAATTATAATGTGACACTCGCAGTCGAGTCCAGGTCTAGGTCGTATTTCTTCTTCGCAGTCCCAATTTCCGAATAAAAAATGTCATATATAATATTTGTAAGTAAATGAACCCTTTAATCGCATTATATTGACTGGGTTCCCAACACCCAATGTACTTTTACGACTCCTTCTTTGTTTATATGAAAAAATTAGATTAGAGTGTATACATGTATATTACGTCGTCTGCATATTATACTTTCGCAAGTTTCTTCGTTAATTTTAACTATGATTTATCTATAAGATAATCGAATGTACAACATGTCGACACTTTTTTTTTCTTTAATAACTTTACAAGTGAACACTTCAACAATTGTTTCTGACAATAATAATAATTACTGGTTATCACAAATAGAATACATAACTAAATAACCATTGCTTGACATAACAATACTTTACATTTTTTGTTATTAGTCAGGAATTGAGGGAAAGTATCAGAATTTAATGACAAATCTTCAAATCAGATACTATTGGTAAGATATATCATCCAATAAGAAGTGTTTAGAGATTTGAAACAAAATTGTAAGGTCAATACAATTTTACATTTTACTCTAGTTTTTTGTGTAATTCCAAAACAAAATTTGTATCCATTTAATGGATTATTACTTAATTGTTTGGTGAAAAATGATTTTCTTCAAAAATTTCCTTCAAATATGGTAAAAACTTGATATGGTAAGGTAAAAACTTGAAACGGTAAGGTAAAAACTTGAGAGCGTTAAAATCTCTTGTTTCCCGATATTATATAATACTTGTAAAGTTTTTTTTTGTCGACAATCTTCTTTATAATACATTGGTTGATGAGCCCTTTCAGGACAATCTTTAATTTGCAATTCATTCATT
>WJFB01003730.1:0-12179 GCA_009870185.1 Pygmarrhopalites habei | reverse complement strand
CATGCATTGACTACATGAGCATTGACTACATGGGTATTGACTACATGAGCATTGACTACATGGGCATTGACTACATGTAGTCCCATAATATATAAGCTGACCCAAATCTTGGCAGAAAAACTTTTATTAAGAAAATCCCATCAAAATCGTTGATGAGACAAACTTTCTGCCAAGATTCATTTGATTTCAAGTGATGCGTATTAAGAATGTATACGTGAACTGTACCCCTTGTCCCGAATTACACATTAGGTTATCAATTGTAACTGCTACGTAGACAGTGTCACTACTGTTGGCAGTTCCACATATTAGATCTCCGCACTCTTTCCGAGTTTCCTGTTTAAACGAAACAATGTCAATCAGTCAATTAACAGTTAAGAATACGGATATTTATACTTAATTTATTTACATTCGACATGAACTCATTTTCATTCCCCAGTGTCATTTTACAGTAGTCATTAGGTGTGAGGTACATTTTTGGGAACTGAAATTCCGCGAGAGTTGGTCTCGGATTGTCTACTCTCCTCAAAAAATCCGCCTCCGATTGCCTACGCACCGTGTTTGATCCTCCGCATTAACCACAATTATGTTCATATAAAGTGGGTGGTATTTTAGTTGACGAAAACTTACGAAACAATAGTTGGTGAAAACTTACGAAACAACCTCCCGGATGCACCTGTCAGAGCAAGGAGAGAAGAATCGAGTCTCTGACACAATAGCCATTATGAATCCATCACCCACTTTTTTACATTCTGGGAAATTCACACCAGGGTATTTATCGTGTGGAGCACCCAGGCTGGAAGATGAGAATATTAATAATAATAGAATATTCGTGGTCTGTCAATAAAAAGAGATATATATTACAAAAACAGTCTTCAGCACCAAATTATTAGTCTGACTTACGTGTGACCGAATTCATGCGACAGGGTCTTCGTATTTGCCCACTTTCCAATATCCGTGTAACAGATGACACTTTCCAACATCTTTGTTGTCTCGTTAATTTGACAGACATATCCGAGGGGACTTATACCGTTGGTCCCATTGCTGTCTTTGTACACAGTTGCCCCGAACGCCACATCGAATTTGGGAAATAAATCTTTGTGGATGTACAGCCAGGATTGGAACAATTTGATCATAACATCCAAAGAAATGTATTTCTCATTTCTTTTAGCATCCTCAATGTAAGGTTGCACTCCACGATCCTTGTGCAAAAAAATTACTTTTAAATTCATTGTTCAATTCGTCCTGCAGTGCTAAGTTCAAGAAACCTCCAATAAATTTAATGTAGGTCAGCACAAGATTACCCTTGACACTAAAACTTACACAGTTGATGATGAGTCCTGAGAGACTGAAGTCGATGTGCAAACTTGGAAGTGTTTTGTACCTGAGCATCACGTCATACATCAGTACAGTCACATAGTCCAGAATTCGTCTCCTGTCATGATTAAATTTGGCAGCCAAATGTGTGTCCATGAACATGAGCAATTCAACCAGAAGCTTCTCGCCCGATACATTTCTTCGATTTGTCTCAGAAAATACTCGTGTGTTGAGTGGAATGTGCTCAACTATGTCGTTATGAATTAAATGAGGAATCAAATTATATTCCAAATGTCATTGTGGGTCACCATTTGAGCTATTCAGTGTGTAACTCACTGTAGTCGACCTTTTCATCCGATGGAGTACGGGCAGAGTGGTGACTGCCATTATGATGGATTGAGAAGTGTCTGGTAACTCCCGACTACAAATAGAAAAGAAGAAGGAATGTTGATGCTATTTTGAATGGTTATTAAGAGTCCGAACTCACAATGACAGGCTTGTCGCGTCCATCTGTCTTGATCCGGAGGACTGCGTGACCTTTCGAGTCGATGTAGACATCGTGGGCGGAGTAGAGAAACTATTCGTCTGGTGTCCAAGTCTCCAGGACAAATTCTCCATGCTCATCTTTGTAAAACTTTGTCACGTTGAGAGTTGGATGTAGAATCGTCGTAGACTCTTCTGCTCCATTTAAAAATGTAATTTGTAAATGAAAATATCATGTACGAAATTTATGCATTTGTTTCATTGACATCCTGACCTCTTGTTGGCTTCCGCAGGGTGAAATGATGATCTTCTTCGTCTACCCTCAAGTGCAAGTTGTGAGATCGACTCTTTTCGTTGTAATTTAAGCTCTGAATGACAACATCCCTGTGATCCTCTCCCTGTGATCCTGAACACTCTTATTATTATTGTATTTCTTTTAAAATCTTTCATTAAAGTTTCATTTCAATTACCAGACTCAGGCTCGGTGGACGAGGGTGAATATTGTAAGTCTGCACAGTTTTTTGGATAAGAGAACCTATTGCAGTCCTCATTTCCTCCTGTTCAGTCATTCCATTAATAAAAGGACAAGAAAATGGAATTGAGATGCATGAAAGGCTGTGCATGTGTCAATATTTTCTAATTACCACAAAATTTGTCCCAGAGAAGATAAGGACAATCTCCATCCTTTGCACTCTCCACAAAAAGTGGGACTCTCAGTCCAGGCTGAACGTGATATTGTTGTGCGATGAACTCTTGTCTCTGTTGACATATATTTCGAGCCAGACTTTTTATCATAAAGGAATTGTGACGGTCAAATGCATCGACGTGTCGAACAACATGGAATAGACTTATAATGATAATTATAATGTACCGGACACGGCCATGCAGTCGAGTAAGTGACCTGCCATTTTCACTACTATGTGCCATTTTACGAAATGAAATTTTGACTACCCAAGAAATGTTAAGAATAAACTTGGGACACTTTATGAGAGCCGTAACGAATTGTCTTCATCAACTTAATCAATTGTTCATTCTTGAAACTACGTATTGTGCTGAGTTCGGGTATGACCTGAACGGAATTAAAATAAAGTTCCCCAGTGGAATGATTTTCATGCCCAGTTGACAAATGTCATCAGGGAATAAAATATGGACTTGACATTGTGACAACACAAAATAAGTAAAAAAGCACACAATCACACAGTAAAGTCATCTTGTCGACATTCCCACACAGAGTGGCCGCGGCCTGTGTTGTTATTGTCACGGCCGGCCGTGACAATAACAGGCTACTTAAATGAATTCGTTGAATTTCTCCATGTTTGAGTCACCATATATGAATGCTCATTTGAGAAGACAAAATACGTTGTCACAAACATGGCAAAAAATACTCGTATTATTATTTGTGGAAAGCCTTGGTCAGAAATAGGATTCATTAATTTTTTGTCCATGACGAAGTCATAGAGGCAGATATACGTAGAGGTCTACCTCTATGGACGAAGTAGCTCCAATGTCATAATATTTCGTGATTATGTGATGAAGAATGTTAGCCCAAAAATTTATTCACAAGAACGATAACTCCCTACGTCTCTACACAGCCTTTCGTCCAGTATGGTGGTTCCTAATTTGTGTGGGTCAAATGCCATTCCGAGTGGTCAACAGGGTGACTAATAATAATACAAAATATCAAATTATTCTTTGTTCCAATACGGTCTCCCTTCATTCACAATCTTCTACTGACACAAACAGGGAACGGAAGATCGACCCTTGTACAATTTCATCTTTCAAAAAATCTCTATCAACACAATCGCCTATGGCATCACATTCCTCGCCTTCTTCATCATCTGGGTCCTCATCTTTATTGGCCTCGTCTTCTTTCTCGTCACCGAACAGACTTTGAATCCCAAAGAGTATACGACCACGCAATTTCCACACACACTCTCATAGTCAAACAATCATTTTATATGACCAAATCCTTTCCAAATAAAACAGATACTACGATGACATTGTTAAGCTGAACGTGTTTGTGGCTGCGGGTGAGTAAAATTTGTACAAAAACAGTCTTTCTCCTCTACTTTCTTCGTACACACATTTTTGATACGCGTACCTTTTTCTTTTGCCTCAGAAAAAGAAAATATGAGGTAAAATCGAGAAACTACCATTAAGATATTGCCAGTCCAACTTTTTAAAAAGTACTCTGCTTTTCTTTCTAAACAAGGGCTACCCTCGTGTCATTGATCGTCACATTCGGCTTGATGACGGTCAGTACATTTCATGTCAAAGTTCATATTTTTTAGAAAAATGTTAATGACATAATTCTTTTGAATTTTCTCAAATCTGTTGGACAGATCACATTCCTTGGGTTCATTACGGTGTTCGTGAAGGGGAGTCGGTACGTCCAGTACTTTAATTACTGGAATCGAGTAGTGAGTCATGGACGTTGACGCCACAGTTGGAGTACGGAAGTACATCATCCAAGAAAATGTGACCTGTGTCTTCGTCCTTCTCTTTTTCTCTTGTTATTGTCTCAGTGGATCATCGTCAAGGATTTGCAATCCCAGCTCAACTGGCCAATACAGTCATGGGTCTCTTTGGTATAAACTACGAAGCCAATTCTGAGCCTGGTCGTCCTTACTTTATCATTGCCTTTTTTGGTCTACTGTATGGAATCACGGGGTCAAGGTGAGAAGACCGATCGCCGATCAGGTGCATAACGTGCGTACATTTTTGAGTCGCGCAATATCCTTCAAGGCGAAATAACTTTGAGTGTCAGACGATTTTGCACATCTATTCGTTCCGGATAGTAGAGTTAAATTTGTAGTTAAATGTAGATTAAAGTCATAATTACAAGTGTCGTCTAGTCTCCTGTCAACGATGAGTGTGTTAGAGTCAAGTGGTAAGTATCAAATTGTTTGTCATTGCATTTTTACTCTCATTTTGTCTCTTTTTCATACCGGCTTCCTCATGGTCTTGTTCATACGTACTTTATTCGTATTCTAAGGTGAGGAGGAAGAACTTTTTTCTTCCGATTCGGGAGATGAGGACTTTTTGTTGAAGCCGGGTACAAAAAGGAAGAATCCTAGTGTCGTGTACAAGTCGAAACGTGAGTGTTCAGTTCTTTATTTTGTTGACCATGCCGTGTCCGTTTACATACGTACATGTATGTATTTAATTGTAGATTTTCTCTCTCTCTCTTGTTAACAGGTATCGGTGGCATAATAAAGCCTAGTCGGTCCAAAATGAGTACAGTCAAGTCAAAAGTAGTGTCGGTATGTATGCTATGCAGATAATTCGTAATTTTTTTTGTATTTTTTCAAATGATGCTCACAACTACTAAGTAAGTATCTGTTTTTACAATTCATCAGGGTAACAGTGGGCGTAAAAAGAAGCGACTCTCGTACAAAGAAGAGCCTGAATCACAAGATGAAATGAATGATGACAACTCGGTTTGGTATAACCCTCCGGTGTCTCGTCCAACTAGTCGTCTGAGTATTAGTAGTAAAGCTACAACGGTTGACAAGGAATTTGAGTTTTCGTCAGATTCTAACATTGTAAGTATTGTTACTTTACGTGTGGCTGTTCAAATACAAGAATAATATTACAAAATTGTCTCTCTCCTAGTAAATAATTATGACAATTTTGTTCTAATTTTTATACAGAGTGTACCATCATCATCTGTTACTACTTATGATCTAAGGATCGAGGATGTCAGTCTGAATGATCAAGTGAAGGCTTTACAAAAGGTAAATGACACTCTTCGTCGGACCATGAAGAAAGAGATTGGTGTTTTGACTAGAAGAATCTCAGCGTTAGAAAAAGAGAATGACAATCTCCGACAAAAATGTAGTGAATTTACGAAGAGTGAACAAAGTCCCTCTAAACCGGTGGAACCCCTTCCGTTTAAATTAATTATGGAAGAATCTACGGATGACCATAAAGTTTATAAAGTTTATCTACCCGACGAGACAACAGCCAAAGTGGAAGTCAACAAGAAAATGAGAATGCTTAAAACAACTCATCCATTCAGTCTGTTCGATGATAAATATATTGGTCTAACTGAGGAGCCACACGATACTCCAGTACAAGCTAAATGTGAGTATAAATAAATTTTGCATATATATGATACATTACATATTAATGTTTTATCACAATCACAACAATTCCATTGCAATTTTTTTGCGTTTTGTTTTTTTACAAATGTAGTCAATGCTTTCGGATTTCTTGAAATTGGTGGTGCTCAACATTTTGAGAAGTCTTTACTCTCTGACCCGTTGGCTACTCTTAAATCAAATTTACGATGTCTTGAAAGCACATACGTGGAAACGAGACAAAATCGATTGAAGAGACTCGAGAAATGGCCGATTACAATAAGTTGTGGAGGAGGAGGAGGAGGATGAGGTGATCCTCCACGACCGAATATAAATCTACTGTCAGATGGTCAACCAAAGGAAAAGAAACAAAAGAGAATTGTGAAAGCCGAGGGTTGTGGGAGCCTTAGATGGAGAATAATAACACTGGTAAGTTATATTTTTCTCTTGTTTTTTAATGTAAATTATGTTATTATTTATCCATAGTTGAAATGTAGCTTAATTTAATTATTTATTTCTCTCTTTATTGCAGAAGCATCGAATTGATTTGCCATCAGTTCAGTTTGTTGGTCCCTCTACGAGTTTCATTTGTGCAGAAACAATCAATCGATTTCGCCGGTTTTTCTCCCATAACAAAGAGAACTTTTCCGTGATGTTTTTTGCATATCCGAGAATAATTTCAAACACGGCTGTAAAGATGTTGGTCCTATTTGTCTTCTATGTACGAACATGAAATAATTCTTATTATTATTCTTGTTGAATATATATAATACGTATTAAACACAAAACGTACTACTTTAAAATTTTTCGTAACTTGTGTCATTACTCCATAACGAAACATTAGGTTAGAAGCTATCACAAACTATCGCTTGTGCTTGAAAATAACCTAATATAATATACCTAATATAAAACAGGGCTCAACTCCTTCCCTTCATTTTTTACACAATGCTCCTTCGTAACAGTTGTTCTATCTGGAATGAACGGTTTCGGAATCTCATTCGGAAAAGTAATCATTTCAAAAAAAAATGTTTCTACATCCTGTGAAAATGTTTAATTGAGTTTATAAAATCTTTATCCAAAAGCTGCCATGAACAATAAAAGGCAGTCACATCGACAGTGTGACTACGGGAACCTTCTGAAGGATCATCTTGTCCTCGTCCAATTGTTCAAAATGACAGAATACTTTCTCCATGGTCCTCCTCATTTACTACTGTGTCAACGTGATGTGCATCATTTGTGACATTTATTTCCTCATCAGTATTTTGATCAAGCCTCTGTTGTCCAATGATCAAATCCGGATCCTTTTATGGAATGCGACTGAAAAGGCCTTCCAAGTGGCTCCAGAAGATTTTGAGATTCGTCCCGCATCCAATGTTCGTCCTTCTTCCAGTGAGAATGAAGAAGCAGCATCCAGTTTTTATTTCATGTTTTTCTGGTGTACCAAGTGTACGTCACTTATAAAGTCACTTACCAGGCTTCCCAGGCCTACGAGGAGTCCATGAAGGGATTCAAAGTTTTGAGACGATGTGGATTCATGAGATATGCCAATAAGACTGAACGAAATTTTCTTCATAGCCTTGTCTTCAGTTTTGCAAGGAATAATCCCATGGTCATTACTGGTGGAGGGTACTTCACTTTGGACAAAACTTGTCATCGGAGTCAGTATTTTTCTCCCACAGTATTCAATTGATTTTTAATGGGATTACAAATAGAAATTTGATGTTTTGTAACACATTTTTTCAGATTATAGCAAACATGGTCAACTTTGTGGTGTTCCTTCATCAGTGGAAACCAGATGAATGGGAAGACATGGAGTATGACTGGACAGCTGATTCTCTAAATCACACTAAATAATATTATCAATTCACACTCAATTTTTGACTCACCTATTTTGTATTTCTTACAAATGTTTTTAAGATGTTTACAGTTTCCTATTGACTTGGTACACATTTAACTTTACAAGGATTTTCCAGTTGGAAATAAATTTTGTCTAAGTTTGCTTTACAATTAAATCACAAAGTAATTGAAAACAATATGACTGACAGTGATAAAGCACGTCAAGAAAAAGCTGTGTGTCCATGCGATTTTTTGCCATTATTACAAAATTCTGTAGATTGAACGCAGGGGAATAGAAACTACATGGCATTTTTGTATATGACGATAATTACGGTGTTTCTTTGTAGACTGATGCAAAAAAGAGAATTTTCTCTTGTGAAGACGAAAGACAAAAGGGATTTTTTTGTATATAATGCAAGTTGTGTCATCCCATGATCATCCTATTTACTCCAGTGTTGTGCTTTTTATGAATGAGAATGTAACACAAAATATTCTTGTACATTGCATAAACTTATATTCTTAATGTTGGACCGCCTTCACCGACACACACACACACACATGGTCATTAATTTTGCTTTTTTGAAAGGATATGAACTTTGTGTGTGAGGATGTGCATGCAGACTACAAGCTTTAATTTTGATCTCACGCTGGTCCTTGCCATTTTCCGTCATGCCTCAAAAAATGTGTAGTAAGTGATAGAGCACCGGAGCACATAATAATTTCACATCATTATCACGAACATTTTCATTTTTGCTTCGTTGACCATCCTTCCGAATGTAATTTTGCATTTCCATCTTCTCCCAGCAACTAGGATTCCAGATTTTGAAACACTGTCATGGTTACACAAAATAATTTTATGTAATCAAAACTGACTTTCTTCTGAACTTGATAGCTAAATACGTTGAGCTATTATGGGCAGCACTTCCAAGGTGCTAGACACAATGACGTCAGGACGAGATTTTCAGAAAAAAAAGATTCACACAAAAAACAAGTTTGACTTTAAATGTATAAAAGACTCTCTCTCTCTCTCTCTGTCAATCTCTAGTATTTCGGAATGTTACATCAAAGACTACATCATATTTTGATATGCTGATACATAATTATTGAAAAGAAATTTAAATTATCCCCACCAGTGAACATATGGAGGTTGAATGAAATGACAATATTATTATGTACTACAAGGGCTAGATTATCCCACTCGTTTTTTATAATTAAATATTTAGTGCTTGGTGGTCCATTAGACTGACAGCAATTAGGGTAGACACACTCTCACTCGCACTCATGAATTTGATTTTGTTTTCTAAAGGAGTACAAAGCTCACGTGCATAAAGCCGAATTGAATTGAATACGCTTGGGAGGTTAGTGTACTGAATTTTGTTTTCTAAAACAGTACAAATCTCAAGTGAATAAAGCCGAATTGAATTGAACTGCATATTATTGAATTAAAGGGGATTTAGCTCTGTGATACACACTGTACTTTAATATTTTTTAATCGTCGTTATAGAAAATATTGAAAAAAAATAAAACTTTGCCTATAGGAAAATTTGACCAAACACCAAGTAAGCTCACCTTGTGTCTAGCACCTTGAGCATTTCCATTCATTTGTAGGGAACAAGACCGTCGCTTTTGAATTTTGTCTTTTTTTGCAGCCGGAAATGGAAAGAATTTAGAAATATTTTTTTACATACAGAAATCCCAAAGAATCTTTATCCATTCTGTATGTACAACATCTTTAAAAAATGGCAATAAAGAATAAACCAACAATTAAAAAGGGAGGGAAAGGGGGGAAAGAGAAAAAGAAACGACCAAAAGGGGAGAAAGGAGTGAAAGTCCCAAAAATCACTGATGGACTTCTTCCATCCCTAATGTCAAAAGGTCAACTAATGCTCCACATCAAAAGACTCCTTGGAGAGATTGAGATGGAACGGACAGAACGAAATTTATTCATATTGGAAAAACAAAAACTTCTTGCCTCTTGGAATTTAGCAATGGATCGAAATAAAACTTTGAAGGATGAGACTGACAGATTCCTTGCAATCATAGACACTGTATGTAAAAATTGTCATTCGATTGAATTGATTTATCTGAAGAGAATATGAATGGTCATTCTAATTAATTTGATTATTTTATTCAATACAGAACAAAAGAAAAAAGAGAGGAGAGGAAGCAATGTACAATCAAAAGTTACGCTACCTCCAGAACGAAGAGATGAAAACTTTGGGAATCATCCGACTCAATCATTTGAATTACATGCGACACATCTCGGACGAAATGTGGGAAACTGAAAATATTCTTCGAGAGTCAGCAGTGATGAAAAGACAGAGATTGAGACAACTCATGGGTGCACAGTATGAAATTATTCGAGGTAAATTGTCGAATCCATTTGTATCCAAATTTTGACCTCCATTTTCCAAGACATTCAAAATTTTCCTAATATGAATAATACTCCAGGTCTCTATGCTGCACATGCTAAAAAGTTACAAGAAATGATTCTGACCATGAGCAAAAGTCTCCGGAGTAAGGAAATCAAGTTTGACAGAGAATGGGAATATCAAAAAGAACATTCGACCACCAAATTAACTGAAAACAATTCAAAAATCTTTAATCTCAAACTTGGAGAGTTGGACACAATGAATACTACTCATGACAAAATGTTTCTAGACCTTCAAACATTTTTCAATGACATGACCACCAATAACCATGCTGTGATCCATACCGTCGAAAATGAAGTGGAACGACAAAAAATTGAGAATAGTCAACTAAATCATCATTTAAAAAATGTTCAGAAGGAGTACAAGAAACTTGTAGAGGAATTGGAAAAATATCAACAAGAATTATCAAAACCAGAGACAAAATCTCTCAAAAATCTCTCTCTCAAGTTCCAACATTTGCGGAGACAGTTGATGGCGAAAGAAAAATGTGTGTCGATGAAAGAATTGTTGAATGAGACTCTGATTCAACAGATCGAACAAGAACAAAGGGATGAGAATGTTGTGGAAAAAGAATGTGTCAGAGGGATTGTCAGCATCCAAAGACAATTAAATATGGAGGGTATTGTCAATAATTTAAAATTCAAGTCAGTCACTCAAGATTTGACTCTTTTGAAAGCACTCAAAAATTCTTTCCAGTCTGAAGATCATCAGGATTTGATAACCCTTCATAATTCACAACAAAGTCGAATCCGTACAATGAAAGAGAATTTGAGACATGAAAAATTTGGCAGGGAAAATCAACCAATCAATTGTAAACTGAGAGTGAAAGATATTAATGAACAGATGAGGATCTCAAGTACTGGGTTAATTGATCAACATGGTCATCATATTCACAATAAATCCGAAAGAATATTCCCAGAATTTGACCCTTGTGGTCCTTGTAATTTCAATGGCCTAGCTCAAGGGACCAGGTCAAATATTAGATATCGAGGAATCCCTCCACCACCTCTAGTCAATCTGAATCTGGATCAATCCAAGAAAGAGGACAAATATTTGGGTTATGGATTCTATTATGAAAAGCCAGCGAGAATTGAAAAGTCAATTATCCCTAGTCGTCTCATTCCTGTCCATTGTACAACTAGTACAAATCCAGATGACATTATCCTACCAAAATTAGTACCATCGACCAGTAGCAAATTTAAAATCAGTAGCAGTCATTATAATGGAGTCTCCAGGAAATATTCCAGTTCCGTCAGTCCAACTTTACCAGTGATTTCGGAATCTCTTCTTCCTCCTCCTTCGCCCCCACCTCATCAGAATCAAAGTCAAAGGGTCATGTTGGAAACACCCATACGACTCAGATCCATTCTGAGGAGAGAGGGTCAGGTCGTGTCGTTAGCTAATTTTAAATGAGTTTCTTTTTTCCACACTCTGTGAATTTAATCAGTCAACCTAATCTATAATCCAGTGTTCACAGTTCTGTTCAGTGAAAAAAATATCCAATTTAATTAATTTAATAAGTTTGACAATCAACTCAGTGGCAGTGACAAGTCTGATTCAATGTACCAGCAATATGACTGCTGAAAAACAGTCTCAGAAAAAAAAGTTTTTTAAAAATAAAATACAGAGCAACTGGATTCTCGCCAGTCGTTCCTCAATATCCAAAACATGTTCATTATTATTCGTTTTTAATTAGCTCATAAATGTGCAGTAATAATTGTAGGAGGTAAGGAAAGTTTTCACGAAATAATCTGATTCTGACACAGCTGACAAGCGAACCTTCTATCTTGTAAATTCGGGATGGAGGTGAAACTTGCTGGAGTTGTTCACGAGACACAGTGGACCATTTGTGATCCGGTAACTTGGGGCAGATAATTCCATCCGTCGCCGCCAGAGGCCTTCAAAGTGCTAATGTTAAGAGGACAAAAAATTGACCAAATGAGATGGGACTTGGGTCAAAATTATTCTACAGGAGTCCCTGAGCAACGTTGAAATGAGAACTTTTGTCCTATCTCTTGACCCGTGACCTCCA
>WJFB01003729.1:0-12180 GCA_009870185.1 Pygmarrhopalites habei | reverse complement strand
ACAAATTATTTCATAAAATATTCTTCTTCGGAGAAATCCTTGGCTACACCCGCTATCATTGGAACAAGACTACGCACCAATTAATTTTCAAACGTTCAAAATGGCAGTCTGTCAAAATTTACATTCAAATGACGATCCTCCTGTCATACCAACTCATCCTTTGTATCCAATGCTTTGAACTTTATGCGGATGTGAAGACTAGTACAGAGAAGAAAGTGCGCATGATCTATGTCACTTGTCTTTTCATTGGGATGAATGTAAATCACGTGGTCAATACAAAACATGCTCAACATTTCCATCTGTTCTACAACAGTTTCAAGCGACTCGTTCAAAACCATCAAGGTCTTTTAATTTTATTTTTATTTTTAAAACAAAATTAAAACAATGTCACATTTTACAATTTGTAACAATTAACATTTTGAATTTCCCACTACTCTGACAGACGAGTTCAAGGAAGGAGACAGAAGCGGAGATGACCAAGGTCAGGTGGATGACCGTCGGAGCCGCCATTTTACAATCCTTGGTATATTCTGTTGTCTCTTCGGTTCGCTGACAAAATTGGCTTCTATAATAATTGAAATTGGTTCAAAAGAAGGCGGGAGCTCTCCAATACTGAATTATTTGCTCCAATCTCCACCTCACACGCCCCTCCCAATCTGGCTTCGAATTGTTTTGGCTCTACTTCAGTCGTACATCTTTGGTTACCATTATTACGTCATGTGTCTGTATCCCTCAACATTTTATGTTCATGCAGACGCCATAGTCCCCCTCATCCAAAGTTTGACCCTACCAAAAAGAAGAGATGAAGGGAATTTATTGAATCAAAGTAAAAGACTTGGAAAACAAAGGATGTTGTATGTAGAACAAGTTCAATTCAATTCCATCTTTAGTCAATGGTTTATCTTGTTTGAAGCTCTACTCATTTACGTGGTGGCTATGAATATGTTTCAAGCCGTCATATTTACAAGGATTCACGGATGGATTCTATTCATTGCGGTTGCGAGTGGATGCTATTGTCTTGTGGTTAATGCAGGGAGGGTCCATGACACAAGTATCAGGATGATGGAAGAGTGGAGAAAGGAGTCGGTGGGGAAATCGTCAATGTTTTATAAAGCAAGGGAGAGTTGTAGGAATTTGGAGGTGAGAGTGGGAGATTTTTTTTATGCGGATCGAAAGCTGGTTTTGACTGTTGTTACTATCATCATTAGTAATACGACCAATCTCATCATCACTTACAGGGGTATTTCATAATGTTGAACGAAAGGTAATAAATTACGATTGGTTTTCTTACAATGACATGGAGAAACAAATTGGCAATTTGAAAAATATTTTAATGTTCGCAACACTTCAAAATTTGATTTTAAAATTAATTGTAATAAATAAATTTTATGTACAAACTCATTGAATCATTGAATTTGAATGATTCAGTTTGAATCTGTTCTCTTCATCTATAATCCTTACAAGTTGCTCCTTGTTAGTACACAAAAATATCCACACTCTTAGAAGAGAAGGGAAAGTTTCCCCGGAAAAGGGTAAAATTTTACTCGGTGGAGTGGAACTTATACGGGAAACTTCAGGAGAAGCTAAAGTCATTTTCCCCGGAAGAACGTCAAAATTGGCGGGAAGAGTGGAATTGTCCCTGCATCTCGGTGATATTTTCCCTTCTTGGGGGGAATTTGTGGACTCCTCCGGGGAAACCAGTTTCCTTCTTTTCCCGGAGAGAATTTTTACTTTCTGAAGGGAAACTTTTCCTCATTCCCTGGAAAATCCACATTCCACCCAACATTTTTCCTTCTGTTTTAAGAGTGCAGAGAATGGTCATTGAGCATCACACACACACACAAATCCCAGGTTTGGTTTCGACATCTCGTATTTTCATCTCCACAATTTTCAAGGAATAATAACCCATTTTCCAGTAGCCCCACTGAATTCCATCAGTTGTTGAATAATTGTAGTAACAATTTTCATAGTAGTATCCATTTAAATTTGAGTACGTACAACTCTTATACCACCACGCTCCATGTCGAAGTTGAGCACAGTTCCCCTCTGTATAATTGTCGTTGTTCACATCGAAAGTGGTGAAATACATTCCGTCGTTATACGTCATGGAATCGTTGGCATTCCCCGAGTATCCATTGACAGTCAGTCGATAGAATTCACTTGAATCTCCTACAGCGAATTGACTGTACTGGGCATGACGTTTCTCCCCTTCCCAGTCCTCCAGGTCGATCCGAAGTTCCTGAGGGAAAGCAGAGGTCAGAGTATGAATAGCCTTCAGTCCTAACCAGTAATTACCATTTACATTCCCGAATCCTTCTTCATAGCTGTGCCAGTCCAAATAAAACTGTTCTTTGGGTCCCGAACTTCGGTGTTGAATGACCTAGCCTCCTGATCCAGCCTCCACCGTCTCAAAGTCACAACGGACATTTAGTGGCTGCTGAGGACCCAGAGGGTAAATTATTTCTTTTTTATTCCACTGGATGAATGTAGAGGTGAGGGCTTTTGGGTGGTCATTTGGCCGTTGAATCTCCCAACAACTTTTAATTAACAGAGGATCTTGATCTATTTTAAAATTTAAAACATTTATATGCATAAAAAATGTGAAATACTTAATACAACATATTATCCAATTGAAATTAAAATTGAATTAAAATTAATTGGTCTGAAAATTAATTACCAGGCTGAAAATTCATGGCTTCATTCACTTCAATCAATTTTTCAACTTTCGCTTCGACATCCGCGAGTTCATATCTTTGGTCAAAGAAAGCATTTTCAATGTCGACGATGGACCAATTTTGAAATTTTTGACAGACAACCAAATTCCTCCTGGAACACACAACATCCGTCCAAAGTCCGTCACCTTCAGCTGCTGCCTCACTTTTTAAAATGACTTGACCTTTCTTTCCCAAATGAGAAGAAAGTTGACTACAATTTTTTTGGAGATCTTCTGACGGAGACCCTTCAGCCCAGTTGATGTAGCGAAATTCAGTTTGATCTTCCCACCAAAAACCTGTTAGACTATCAGGCTTCCTCACAACTCCAAGCCAGACATTGTCCACAACTTGGTATGTCTCAAATATTAATTGAGTTAAAAATTCCTGTTCTTCCGCAGAACTTATTTTGAGTAGTCCTGCTCCGTCAAGGCCACATGTTTGTTGGGCTGAATCGTGGGTCACGAGTTGGTCAATGATTTTGATACATTTCTCATCCTTGAATAAATATCAGGAGTCCTCACAGGAACCAACCAATGGTTTATAAGCTGAAAATGAAAAGTGATTTTCGAATAAATCTGACAGATTCAAACTGACTCCTTTGGGAAAATTTAAAAAAATTTCTCTAATTATGAAGTTAGTGTAATTTGTGTCACCTGAGTTGAAGCTGAAGTGAGTAATGTAGAGGAGAATTAGAATGAATGAAATTCATTCCATTTCAATTTCAAAATTACTCAGATGGTCACTGCACGTGAAACGATCGAACTTGTGTAGTTGAGAATGTCTCGAATGAATTCGGACTGCCGGGATGCAATGATTACGTTTCTATACCTTCTCTTCTTTTATAGCATCAACGAACTCAGCACTCACTACATAAATATGATGAGAATACTCAAGAGGAATCACGAAAGTCAATTAGCGATGACCCGATAGCAGTACAAAACATATTAAAGAGATGCTATCAAGGAATGTGAGCGTGTCACTTTAAAGACATTTCGGAAACATCAAAGTCTACATGTTTTTGAGTGAAATTGAGGGCCTCTTCCTCAGTACAAATTTTTTGTGAATTGATTCCAAAGAGTCCATCAAAGAATCAATTGACTATGTACATTAAATGTGATAAACACTTGTGATGAAAGTACCGGTCAATTGTCAGCATTTTGACATGAAAATGTCAATCTAACACTAGCTAAAATCATCGATTCTGATTCTATAAGTACATTATTCTTTTAGTTCCAATGACGCAGACTATGCATAGCTATGTGAATAATTTCTTGTTTGTTTGTGTGTGAGAATAATTTCCACTTTTCTGAAAATTAAAAATTATACTTGTATGTAAAGACCATGACTGTCTTCCTCCACTCTTCTGTATTAACAAATATGAGTGAGATGCGAATTTGATCAGTAATTTTTATCATTCAATTTGTTTATTGAGTACGACGGATTTTCAAATTAAGGAAATTGAATTTTAATTCATGAAGGTCTGTGTTCTAATTTTTAGGGTGCACCTTGTTGGTAAATAAATTTTAATTCATGGCCACTTCTGGACAGCTTCCTCCAGAAGAAACATGAGCTTTTCAGCTGCATCCTCCATGTTTACAAGCACAGGCTGAACGTCTCCACTTCGGTACATCTTCTTTACAGCAAGAACAACAACCAGAATCACACGGACAGCAACACTAACCAAATGTCATCAAAAAATTTAATTGTAGTAAATTCCGCTGCATATCAAAAAAAATTATTAACATAGTTCTAACTAATTGAATTCAAATAAAATGGATAAAGGGAGACTCACCGACCAAGGGCTGTAGCAGGTCCGTTCGGTACACGGACAGCATTGGACCCCTTGACACCCACCAACACGACAACAGTTACACTGTGCTGGAATGAGACAACTGTAACCGCCTGATGACATGAGGTCACAACAACCGTATGACCCACAACAACCACAACCACACCCACCACAACAACTCATTCTGCAAGAATTTTACTTGTCAATTTTGTCAACAAAAATTTAGAAAGTGATAAATGGAGTGCACTGTGTAATTTACGTAATGGCATGTTTTGACAGGTGTAATTGAGGCTACTGCAAAGAATGACCACACAAGGAATGTCCTCTATAATCTAAGGAATAACTTGTTTCCAAAATAATTTGATATATTTAATACCTGGTTGTCACGTGATACATGTCAACAAACCCAAAGAATTTTTTTAAGAATCATTTCATGCATCTCAATGAAATCATTTTTGATTGCATTGAAATTTTACATGACTTGTCAGAATTTTTAAAAATTCCCAATGCACTAATTAACTTCAAAAAAAATTACATAAAAATTCATTCCATTTTTATGCAGCAGTAAAAATAATGTTAAAAGTGTACTTAATGACTACTAAAACATAGAAGCAGGAGAGAGAAAAGTGAGTGGGATGCATAAGCAGAGAGGAACCCAAAGGAAATTGAGAGTTGAAAATGATTTCTTTGCACATAAATTCCTTCCACACTCAAAATCAATGCGTTTGTCTCTTCACAGAGAGAGACTTGAATGGAGAGGGATGTGTGTGTGATCGTGATCGCACCTATACCCAATTTAGTTGTGTAGTCAAGGGCGAATGTACTTATATGAAGCTATACCTTGAGCCAACCTCTCAACAACAATGATAGCATTCCCAATTGAAAATATGTAATCAAATGAGAATTTAAATGAAAGTGCACCAAAAAAGTGAGGAACATTCTATTCAAAATCACGCAATCTCCCACTAAAGTTTATTCACATTCCACCCCAATTTACTTTTCAATATTTTGTTGAACGGTGCATTCAAATTTTTTAAAAAATTTTACTACACTGTAGCATAAAAAATGTTTCGAATGATAGAGAGTAAAAAAGTGGGTTGTTTGCGAGTTACGGCCTGGGCACGAGGGATCGCTTGGTTTGAAATTGTAATTTGACGTAATTTGTACAACTAATCATGAAATCTAACTTTGTCAATTTTGATTAGAACTTTTTGATGACTCGAAAAGTCAAGATTACAATGGAAAAAAAGATTTAATGGAGAATGCACGACATGTAATTTTGACTTGTGCAATTTTTTCTTAGATATTTTCAGGAATTGTAGCAGTCACAATTTTAATTGCGGCTGCTGTTTACTGGACAAATCGTCCAGAAAAAAAAGAAAGTCAAATTGATGTAGAGTCAAAGGAATCTCAATCCAAAGTTGGAAATGAATGTAAACTTCCTCGTCTTTTATCCTCCATTCTTGAATAACTATAGGGAGTCGAATTACGAAATATGAAAAAATTGGCGTACATCTTTTGAAAAGATTCTTTTCAATGTTTAATTGCAGTACTGATCCTCCTCTTCATGATATTTGTGGCATTTTTGACGTTCATTAACTTCCTGATGGGAATTGTTCTACTACGTGGAGTCACAAAAGTTTGTCCTGATTTTTTGCTTGGTTTTTATTGAGAATTTCTTGTATGATGAATTTTATTTATTTTATTTATTTGCTGTCGCTGTCTTATTTTTCCAGTAATATTTTTTAAAGATTCTTTTGGAGAAAGAAGGAAAGTTTAATAAAGAATATTTGTTTTTGCAGAGAATAATGCATTACTTGAATGCATGGCAGAGTTACAAAGTGATCCAAATGTTTGTGATCGCCATTTCATTCTACCTCCCCCTCACTTTCGACAGTACAGAAAGGATCGTCCTGACCGTCCTCTTCCTCCTGGCATCCCTAGCCATGGACATATTCTTCTGCTTCATGATCCGGAATTTTATGAGTGAAGTCAAGATGGAGAGGGACGAGTACACGAGGGCTTACCATGGGAGTATTTAGCACTGAAGTTTAAGTAATCTTTTGGAACGAAATGTAATGTGACAACCAATTAATTCAAAATGTGTGTGTGTGCACAATGTCATGTATCCAGGCTTAACTTTGTCAGGTGTAGAACAATGAAAGAAGGAATCTCAATACAACGTCTTTATTTTGAACGAAGCAAACCCTTTCAAAATTCAAATTGTTCAAAAATGATCGAAAATGTCAAACTATTTTTTTAAAAATAAAATTCGAGAATAATGCTAAACCCAATAATAATACCACTAATGCTGGAGGGACAAAAACTAGACTTTACTACACCGTGACTCGCAATCCACGAGTCCTAAATTTCCAAAATAAGCCTCTACTTAGGAATTTTTTAAATTAATGCCTCTATCGCAAGAAGTGCCTGATTAACCATGGACGCAATGAGATTTTTTCCCGTTCTTGCAAGAAAACCAATTCAGACTGTGAACTGAGTGGGAGTTGTCAGGCAAAGCTGTTGAATGTTCTCTGGTGTTGCGGGTGCACCTGGAGGGATCCACAATTAAATTCCAATTTTATTATTTGTGATAAGGTTATATAAAATTCATAACGTCATTAGAATGCACATTCAATCAGGTACACATTATTTTTTTGCTCCTTTCCAGTTCCTCGAATTTGTGGTAGAAGGGACAATTTAGGGACAGTATACCTGACTGTTGTCTTAAGTGAAATTAGTACATACTCATTTGGAACCATTCAGTATTTCCAGCATCAGACCGAGCAGCCGCTATCGCTTGTTTTATTGCCAAAAATGCAACAACTGCCATACAAAGCGGAGATTCACCCGTCGCTATTTTCATCAACATTCATAAATTATTTTACATGTCCTTCTCTACTTGTGTTATTGTGTTCTAACTAGAAATAACAATTAAATAATTTAAACCTTTGGAACGGAGAACTCCATACGGGTTCGGTGCATTTGGCAAAAACGTCACACGAAAATCTTCTGGAATGTCTTTGGACAGTGGAGGTTTGTAATCCTTCCATTACACCAAATTACAATTAAGTTACGACAAGTTTTTCAAATTGACATGACAGTTTTGGTCACGTGTTTTTATTCTCATTTTCTCATTGATGTTCATTTTTCATAAATGTAAAATACCCAAGTTCGATTTGTGATGAGTTCCCCAGTATTCTTGTCAAATTGAAGTTTCTCTGTTAACCAGAGTCCAAGTCCCATGACGAAAGCACCCTCCACTTGACCCACGTCCACTTCAGGACTAAGACTTATACCCGAGTCATTAATCAGGTCCACCCGGACAATCTGCAAATATATGCAGTAAAAAATTCTGTATAGTTTTTTCTCCTTTTATCTTTACTCAAGAATTTCGTTTTTTAAAAAACTTTTTTAAAAAAATTCTTGTGTGCGTATCGTCATTTAAATAATTCATTTTCTGACCTTGTATTCCCCTGTGAGAATATCCACTTCAACCTCACAAGCAGTCATCCCCCAAGAATTGTAATTTACCAGTTTATCATTCACAGTCGTGATGTAAGAAGCAGTCAAGTCAATCCCTGCTAAATGTGACTCTGCCACTAATACTTCCCATGTCGGTTGACCCAGCTTTTCTCTAATTGGGGCCAATCGGGCATTCAGAATTTCGCAAGCTTTCAGGGCTGACTATAAAAATGAATACACAGAAAAATACGTTATACACTCAAAAGGTACCAAATATCACATGATTCTTTCTAAATCTTTTGTCATAATTACATAGCAGATGTGTTCACTTGTCACGGCTGCGGCTGTCATGGCGGAACCTGGAGAAACTAGACTGTTTGGCGGTTTCACTTTGATTTTGCTAACCGGGATTCTCAACTGTCGAGCAACAACTTGGACTACTTTCGTGTTTATTCCTATGCAAAAGTCGATCATAAAAATGAAATTTTTGAACGTCCTGTTTCTCTAACGAATTCAATTAACTCAAAGATTGTAGTCATGCCTCTACAAAAATGTTACCTTGTCCCATCTCAATGCCCGCATGACACACTCCGACCGTCCCGTCCTTCGGGTAGATTGAAATGTAAATGTTGTACCCGGAAAAGAAAAAGTGAACAGCGTAGTTCATGGGGACAACCGCCAAGGCTCTTTTCATCCAACGATTGTTCTGTCAAAATTGAGTGCATACAAGTCACAATTTCATTTTGGATCATTTATGATTCAAATTATAGAAAAGGAAAAATTTGAAACGGTTTGACGAGAACCTCGTTAAAATTTTTGACAAATTTTTTTCTCTCCTCCAAATCCGCTGTTCCTTTCATTTGTTCGAAGAGAGTCGGGACTTTGTTGTCTTCCTTCAGGACTTCGCCAGGTACAGAGAAAATTGGATCTCCCTTCTGGATCAAGTTGACAAGACGGACGTCCATTGGATCCTTCTTCAAGATGAATGCAATGTGGTCCATTATGTACTCGATACAACCAATCCCCTGCGTACTCCCTGTAAAATATTTACAGGGAAATCTTATTCACAAGAATTTACAACGTTTCTAGTTCCCTTGTTAAATTGAGGACAATTTGTGTTACCTGGAGCTCTGCAGTAAGTATTTGGTGCAATGTTTGTGCTGACCTGACCTGGAGCCAACTGCCATCCATTTGAATGATAACAACTGTTCAAAAAGTATAGTCACAGTTCACATTGATATTATATAATTTGATGCCACCTTCTCAGGCCAGAACCCCCGGCATGGAATATTTTAATTTCAATTTTGGTTCAACACTGAATAGATTTAGGTAGGAAAGCAGGAATAATTTCTGTGTAATTATTACACTCGATAGAATATATTCTAAGAAATCCGGAGTGATTTTGACACCGCTTGGTGTCACAATATGACTGCACCGAATTGGTAGTAAAGTGACACCGGCGGTAGTAAAGCAGCACCAAAGTGATCTACTACCCGACGGTGACAATTTAAAACCTGAACGGTGTCAAATTTACACCGCCTTGTATCCAATTTGACGCCATTTTGGTGGCCAAATTTAATAACACACCGGTGTCAGTTTAGCACCGCTCAGGTGTTAAATTGTCACCGTCGGGTAGTAGATCACTACCGTTTGGTGCTGATTCACTACCGCCGGTGTCACTTTACTACCAACTCGGTGCAGTCATATTGTGACACCATGCGGTGTCAAAAGGCTGAAAAATTTTTTTAGAGTTACGCTAACGACAAATATTTTGAATTCACCTTTGCATGCACAAGAAAGCCATGACGGACGTCGGCTCATTTACAGTCCCTCCTGAATTACAGAAGAAAGGGATATTCAGACTGGAGATTTTCCCCGTGTCGTCAAATTCAACCTAGACCACCCACAAACATCACACACACACATTTTACATCGACACTTCTTTTTTAAAAAAAGTTATTTTCAAACTGATACTTTCACTGGCAACTTTCTCCTTAGAGATATTCTCCACATTTTCGAATGCCAACATTTTTTTTTAAAAAAATGATGTTTTAAATTCAAAATTCTACGGCATATTTGAAGAGGTATGGATGTCGTTTCCCGAGAGCACACATCATACTCTCCATGTCGACGGCGAACCGGACTGGTCGTTTCAATTTGTGAGCAGCCACAGCACAAGCTGCAGCAACCATCGAAGTCCTTGCTAATTTCCCACCGAATGCTCCACCAACTCTTTTCGACTCCACGTTAACCCTGTCATTTTTGCACATGCAATTCAGTTTTAATTTTGAAAATGCATACCTTTTTTGTTAGAAAAATTTAAATTTTCCATCAAAATTTAAATTTTACAGATTAGCTGGAAGACCCAAGCAGTCCGCCACAGTACTCTGCATATGAGTGACCCATTGAGTTGACCCATAAACATCCATTCCATCCTCCTTCGGGACACACAGCACAACCTGTGGTTCCATATACATGTGGTATTGACCTCCAACTAAAAATTCCCCACTAATTTTGTGAGCAGCCTCTACATTCGCTTCTGGTTTCCATTCACTTTTGACAACTTTGATTGTACACGTATCCAAAGTCCCTTCCAGCCTCGCTTTCTCCAGGGCAGTCGGGATGTCCAGAATTGGTGGCTTCACATTTGTATACTTAATCTTGACAAGTGGGGCAGCTTTCAGAGCTATTTCGCGTGTCTCTGCTATCACAACTCCGATTGGTTGACCAGCAAAGAGAATCTTGTTCTCTACAAAAATCTGCCAAATTCCTTTGCGTCATTCTCTTTTCATATTTTATGATTTTCGCTATGAAGATTATTGCAAAATTACAAATTACCACTTCTGCTTCAACTGGGAACGCGTGTGTTGACATGTAGTTGTTGACACCCGGGATGTCTCTAGCACCCACGTACGTGATTACACCTGGGACTTGCTAAAATTGAAGTGCAAATTATTGTGCTAAACTGAATCTCATATCTCGGGAAAATTCTCGGGAGTTTTATTAAATACATTTAAAAAAGAAGAGTGAAAATGCTTACCAACGCATCTGTTGGATCCACCAGGGAAAGTTCTGCATTCCCGACTTTAGCAAGGACAAAGGCAGCTGCTAGTTCTCTAGCCACTGTCCCAATATCATTAACGTACTCTGCTTCACCAGTGCATTGAATTGGAGCTTCGATTTTTGGTATCGGTTGGTAAATCGGCCATTCCTTTTTGTCTGTATCGTATGTCTGCTTTCCATAAGACAGGCCTCTAACTATTTCCGTGCCACCGGATCGCAACTTGGGCTTTGCACTGTCACCCACAATCCCCAAAATACACTAGAAAAGCGCAAAGCTCAAATTTAGGCTTCTGGATTAAAATTCTTAATTAAAGACTAATGAGTCTAAAAAAGTACTCACTTTGTAAAGTAAGGATTGTGCAAGGGACTTGAGGTACACGGGATCTGCTTCGGGTGGTTTGACCTCTGGCTTCAATTCCTTGTCCAGGACAACCATGGCCCCTTGAATGTCCTTCTCTTCTAGCAAGGACTTGCCCACGAGGAACGTTTCCGTCCCTGCTGCGTGTACCTACAAGATATGCGGCACTTACAATTTACACATGGCACTTTTCTTAATTTGCAGAAAAGTGCAATCTGGAGAAAGCAATTCTTTGCCATTCAATCCATTTTTTAAAAAAAATTCTGAAGAAATATGAAAATGAAAAAATTACGAAAGTTGGAGAAATTCCACCAAAAACGATTCTTGGTTTAGACTTGACCACAAATTTCCCCGGTTCCGTCTCCACCAAAAATCCTGCATTGACGTAGGCATGAGCATTTTGAAATCTCCGCGAAATTTTAAAACTTCTATAATTCCAGCCTTTCAATTTAGGGAATTGGATAGCCAACAATATTTTCCCGCTCATGTTTGTGTTCATAAATTCTTCGACTGTCTTCATTTGCTTTGAGACTGGATCTAATGCTGAAACCCATTCATCCTGAATACTTTTTACTGTAATTTGAATATTTAAATATTCCCGCCAAAATATACTTACCCAGGACAATGGTCGCTCCGATTGCTTCAAGTACAATGAAAATATCGGACGGAAATTCTCGGTGTTCATGTTTAACCATCAAATTACCAGCTAACGTTCCAGCATTCCTCACCGCATTATTTGCAACACGTTGCCAATGTTTTGCAATATCTTTGCAATAACCATAGTCATCCAT
>WJFB01003728.1:0-12190 GCA_009870185.1 Pygmarrhopalites habei | reverse complement strand
TCGGCATGGCTCCTAACAATTTTTAAAATTTAAATTTAATTCCGTACATTTAATTGCGAATGTCACATTTTGTGACTCACCTGCAGGGGCTCCCCATGGACTAGTATTATTTGTGCTTGAATTCCAACCATAAGGCTCTGTCACTGGAAGGGAACTCGCATTCACTGGATAGGGTGGAGCTGGTGGGTAGCTGAATGGAGCTCCATTAAAATTATTCGCCATTTTTTGCAGTCCTGAATTTTGAATTACCTCCTTCTAATTTCTCCGGTCGTCAGATTGTGAGTGTGTGTGTGAGTAATTAGATGCAGTATTTAAATCCGTACAAATTTATACGTATCAAATTGATACTATCAATCTCCAGTGCTATGACTAGTGGATCAATATTGGATGATTAATAGTGGACAAAAAAATGGTTTACGTAAAAGGCGTTGCTACTATTGCTCATGGAGAGGACACACACAAGAAGGAACAGTAAATTGCCAGCTCATGGCCAAAAATGACTCAATGGCCGTCAACCAAGTTTGTGGATTCTATACTTATACAGAACACAGTTAACGTATGTACTTTTAACTACATACATGGAGATATGTGGAAAATGTTGAGCGAGAAAAAGAAAAAACGTTATCTGAGTGACACAAGCGCTCTTTTTACACATAAAATTTTATCTCGTCTATCTGCTTTTGCACAGGGACAAGGTGAAAAGCCCTGCCCCTCCTCCTCTTCTGTATTTATTCCATGTATTAAAATATTAGTGTGCACTACACACACACACACACAGATTGTGGTTTGATACTATTATGCACTGGATATTCCCTGATGATTTCTATATCGTACTTAGTTTATGCATCCTCCTTTCATATAGTGTGTGTGGGATCAGTATCAGGAGAAGGAAACTCATTCCACAGAAAAATCACACACACACACGTCACAACATATCTACCTATTTATGTATGTATTAAGTTTGTGGCAATTTCAGTTAAATATGTTACTTGTGGTGGTACACAAATATTTTTTACATGCTGCATTTTCATGTATTTCTGTGAATGAGTAGCTGGATAATAATGTTATTCATATTATGGAAGGTCAAGGATTTTATAAGTTTGCAGTGTACATGTGAAGAAAACAAAACTGTAACATAAAAAGGGATGAACAATATAGTCTTCAACAAGAGTACGAAAATATAGACAAAAACCCTGCATTACAATTGCAAGTCATTCGGGCATGAAAAAAATTGGCAAATTTTCAGGTTTTCCTTTACAGGTATTTACAAGGGGACCAAAATCTCCAGGAAATGTCAAATGTATCTATGACAGAAAATTTGGAATAGTGTCAAAAACGTACAGTCATATTCTTGTTCTGTTTTTCTTTTTTTCCTAACTTTATTTTTTAAATAAAAACGACTGCATCTGATTGTAATTGTGACGTACACAGAAAAACGAAATGTTCCTTTGTTGCATCTATTGTAAATGTGCATTTATGCTTCTATAAGGCTATTGAAATTCCAGCTTTATAGATGAACGTTAAATAAACGTGTAAAAATGAGACATTCACTTTGTAGCTCCTCATCAAAGAAATAAATTAGGCAATATGAGAGTGTAATTTTGACAAAGAAAAGATTTTATATGACTAGTAGACACTGGGGCATGTTAATTGTAGGAGCTGTAGAATTTGTTTGAATTTACACTAGAATGATCACAGTTCTCAATAATTCGAATAGCATTCAATCGTACAGATGATCCCCAATGGTTCGTAGAATATACATAAAAGGTACGTTCACAAACTATTCACCGTCATTTCGTCAGTTTTAATTACAAAAAACTAGTTTGGATTCACAAACTATAACAATAAATATTTTTCAAATTAAAACTTTTTACTTTCTGTCTCTCTATCTTTCAAGTATGCGTTGACTGTATTGTATAAGTAATTATGTTATTTTTAAAAATCTAAAGGTATTGAGTGGGTACTACCGTTTCACTTCACTTGCTTCAATTTGATTCGATTCTGTTAGGACGGGTGTCTTTACCATTTTTCTACCCAATATCAAGAAAACAATGAGCAAAGGGAGGTGAATTAATGTATAGTGAAATAGTTTTCGAGAGGTCTTGGCATCAGGTTTCTTGTAAAATTGCCATGCTAAAAAAACAAAAAGCATCAAAATTATTTAATTACACACCGGAACATGTAGTTTTCATTGCTTGTAATTGTAATGAGACTTACATAAGTAGCAAAGGTATGCGTTGAGGCCGGCCGAGTCAACTAGAAAGGTCCAGTCGGTCACTCCGAGGGGGGTTGCACTTGCACAAATAGCACTCAAAAGTAAACTATATCTTAGAGTCGTATGTCTACACAATCTTTCATTAACAAAACACATCATTTTGTAACCAGCCTTGTCATACTCTTTCCTCAGATTCCAGCTGAAAATTTTAATTGAACAAGCATTATTATTTTATTCCATCCAATAGAAATTTATACTTTTTATTTAATCATAATAAAATAACATCAGTACTCAAGTAAATACCTGAGGGCATTAAAATGTGGGAATTGCCAACAAAACATTATGGCACTGAGAACAAAGATCCGGGTATCCAGGAAATTACAAGCCCCTGCATATCCAATTAAAGGAGGAAGAGCACCCACAATTGACCCGACCCATGTATTCACAATATGCTGTCTCTTCAAGGGAGTGTAAGCACAAGTGTATAATACTAAATTACACAGTCCTATAAATGCAGCCAGTTCATTCACTGAGTAAAGACAAACCATTCCCAGACTACCACTCACTACACCAAAAATCATGGCATGTTGAGGACTAATATATTTTTTCACTAAAGCCCGATTTTTTGTCCTGTCCATCAGCCCATCAAAATTTCTTTCTATTACTTGATTAATTGTATTGGCGGAGGAAGAGGTCATAAAAGTCCCGATGGCTATCCAAATTAAATCTGGATTTAGAAGGGTTGCTGCTGGAGACAAAGTATAACCTGCCATGGCCGTGATGACGACAAACGACGTCAATCTTGACTTTGATAATCCTAAATATATGGAGACTAGTGATGGCCTAACTTGATAGAACTGAGCAAGAGTTGTTGCATCTAAAGCGTTGACTAATTTGAGGGGTTTTGGTGGTGGATCAATCAATTGTGACAATGTTGGATCCAATTTTAAATGGGGTACTTTTACAGGTTTAATAAAGGGAGGAGGAGGTGATGATGATGGATCCAATTTTATATTTGGTGGAGGTGGATCACCCAAAGGTTGTGAAGATGGGTCCAGTCTTGCTTTTGTAGGGTACTTTCTACAACACGAAAAAGAGGAGAGGAAAGGTGACGTTGCTGCCAAGGAATTTACATGCATTATTCTGGCAGAGGCTACTTGACGAGCTAAATTTGGTAGTTGATGCATCTGAGAGAAAAAGAGAAAAATCAAAATATTTATTCTTTACGTACACACATTTTGGACAATGTTTGAAGCCGGGTTGTAAATGTTTTGAACGATATAATTACAACTTGTTACCTTTTAATTTTGATGAAAGGGTGCACCATTTGTTGAGGGCAACATGGAGATGAATGTAGTGGGAATTATGACCCTGAAGGGTCAAAAAGACTGCACTAAAACAAATAAAAATAAAAGATTTTTTCAACTTTTTGAATTTCCTGGACAGATAAAATGTGGCAATTACGAAATTTCGTCACCCCCCCCTCCCCAGGNAACTTTTTGAATTTCCTGGACAGATAAAATGTGGCAATTACGAAATTTCGTCACCCCCCCCCTCCCCAGGACAGTCGAAGTTTTGTCAAAGTTTCTGTGAATTAAATTCATTTTGTCAAAATGAGCAAATCAAACACTAAATCTCATCATGGGGACAACAAACGGTTGAAGAAGGAGGTCAAGGAACTCAAAGAAGAGGAGGAAGATGAATTGTTCAAAAAACCACAAGTTTTGGCCAAGAAAGAGAAGAGAGAGCCATTATCTTTGGAAGAACTTTTGGCAAAGAAAAAAGCCGATGAAGAATCCCGTAGTAAAGTATGTTGTTTAATATTAATTTGCCAAATTACTGTAATTTTATCCGTATATGCTACCTGTACATGTATATATATCATGTTAATTTAATTTGTGTGTTTTTGTCTTTTTTTAAAAACTATTAAATAGCCAAAATTCTTGACAAAAGAAGAAAGAGCAGCCGAGGCTCTGAAAAGGAGACAGGAACAAGTGGAAAACATTCGGAAAAGACAGGAAGAAGAGAGGAAGATGCGTATTAATTTTCAGAAGGAGGCAGAACACACTCGTAGAAATGATCGTGACCGAGATCGTGAGAACCGAAGACGAGAAAGGGAACGAGAACAGCGAGAAAGGGAAATGAGGGAGAGGGAGAGAGACAGAGAGATGGGAAAGGATGGCAAAGAAGTCAAGAAAGACTCCAGAGAACAACAAAAGGAAGACTACAGGGTAAATACAGACTCAAATAATATTATTGGTCTTTTTTTTTAAAACTTTATTAATACCTTTAAATATAATATATATAATACCTTTTAAAATTCTAATGATAGGATTTAATTTTGTAGTGTTAATGAATAAATTTTTTTTTCTCTGCAGGAATCTCTGTCTGCTGAAGTAACAGAAAAAGACAAGGAGAAGGAATTGGATGCTATCAAGGACCGATATTTGGGAGGTGCCAAAAGGAAGAGGAGGATGAGACGACTCAACGAGAGGAAATTTGTTTTTGACTGGGATGCAACGGAGGACACTTCAGTAGATTATAATCCATTGTACAAAGAACGTCATCAAGTTCAATTTTTTGGTCGTGGTCATGTAGCGGGTATCGACATAAAAGCTCAAAAGAAGGATCAATCCAAATTTTATGGTGACTTACTTGAGAAAAGACGGACAGAGGCTGAGAAACAACAAGAAAAAGTTCGTCTCAAGAAAGAGAAGAGGAAGGAAGAGAAACAAAAATGGGATGACAGACATTGGAGTGAGAAGAATCAGGATGAGATGAGTGAACGAGACTGGCGTATTTTCCGTGAAGATTACAATATTACTCTGAAAGGAGGAAGAATTCCTAATCCTATTCGTAGTTGGAAAGATTCTAAAATTCCCAAAAAGATTCTCGATCTTATTGATAAAGTTGGATACACGGAACCCACACCTATTCAGAGACAAGCTATTCCTATTGGACTCCTCAATCGAGATATTATTGGAGTTGCTGAGACTGGATCTGGTAAAACTTTGGCTTTCCTCATCCCACTTTTGGTTTGGATTGAGTCCCTGCCCAAAATGGAACAACCTAAAAGTGTTGATCAAGATCAGGGCCCTTATGCCATCATTTTGGCACCCACTCGTGAATTGGCTCAACAGATTGAAGAGGAGACTGCAACTTTTGGTACTCCTTTGGGTATTCGGACTGTGGCTGTCATCGGAGGGTTGTCCAGGGAAGAACAAGGGTTTCGTCTACGTATGGGTTGTGAAGTAAGTAACTCTATAGTTAAATATTAGCTGTTTATATTATGATCATTATATAATGTGTACAATATTGTATGTAATTGACGTTTTCTCTCTCTCTCTCACTCTCCCTTTTGTTTAGATTGTCATTGCTACACCCGGTCGTCTCATCGATGTACTTGAAAATCGGTATTTGGTCCTCAATCAGTGTACCTACATTGTCTTGGACGAAGCTGATAGGATGATTGACATGGGGTTTGAACCAGATGTTCAGAAGATCTTAGAGTACATGCCAGTGACGAATCAAAAACCTGACACGGATGAAGCAGAGGATGAGGCAATTCTCATGAAGAATTTTTATACAAAAAACAAATTTAGACAGACTGTAAGTACTTGATATTTTTCATAACCATGAATCTACATGTATTCAATTTAAATATGTAATGTGAAAGTAATTGGAGACTTTTTGAAAACTTTAACAGGTCATGTTCACAGCCACAATGCCCCCAGCTGTGGAGAGACTTGCAAGAAGTTATTTGAGAAGACCTGCCGTCGTCTACATTGGGTCTGTGGGTAAACCAACGGAGAGAGTTGAACAAATTGTTTTCCTGGTCTCTGAGTCAGAGAAGAGAAAGAAATTGTTGGAGATTTTGGAACGTGGCCTGGAACCTCCAATTATTGTCTTTGTCAATCAAAAGAAGGGAGCAGATGTTTTGGCTAAAGGATTGGAGAAACTGGGATATAGTGCTTGTACCCTTCATGGTGGTAAAGGTCAAGAACAGCGTGACTATGCTCTTCAGAGTCTAAAATCAGGATCAAAGGATATTCTCGTAGCCACGGATGTGGCTGGTCGTGGTATTGACATTAAGGACGTGTCTCTTGTCCTCAACTACGATATGGCTAAGAGTATTGAAGGTAATAAAACAAATTTTATTCTATATATTAATATATTTTTTAAAAACATTGGATCAAATAATTATTTTACATATTACTGTACTATAAGACCTGTTAACTTATGTCCTTTATTTTTTACAAAAAATTACAGACTATACCCATCGTATTGGACGAACGGGTCGAGCAGGGAAAAATGGTGTGGCCATTTCTTTTGTAACCAAGGAGGATGCTTCACTGTTTTACGACTTGAAGCAGATTCTCATTAATAGCCCAGTGTCAAATTGCCCTCCCGAAATTGCAAATCATCCAGAAGCACAGCATAAACCTGGAACAGTCGTCACGAAAAAGAGACGAGAAGAGAAAATATTTGCTTAAAAAGTCTAGGTAAAGTCAACACTCCTCAACAATTATATTTTACCTATTTATGTCCTATGTACCTCTAGATGATATGAATAGGACACCTTTGTATAAAATATACTTAGTACTAACATTTAATTTATACACAAGAGTTTTTTGGTATTTGTGTTATTCTACGAGTTCCAATATCGTCTATTACTATCCATCCTAAATATATTGACTAGGATAGTAGTATTGAGATGTTTGATACCTGGGAATCATTCAGTTTGTCATTTCTAATCTAAATTCCCTCCGACATGAGAGTCAGGATGTTATAGCTCCTGATACATACTCTAATACGACTTCAAAATAATTATTATGCAATTTGCTAAATGAATAAAGTAAATAGTGAAAATTTCAAATCACATTGCATGGCATTTCTTTTGAGATAAAATCTTACTAAAATATTTTAGGTGTCTCTACGACAAGAATTACTTACAATCATTCTGCAATTACTACTAACTTGGTACTACACTTACTAAGTATGTACATACATGCTCTAAGGGTACACGACGAAAGATTGTTTTATAAATACTGTATTATAAAATACAAAAATCCATTTTTGGTCTATGCATTTTCATACACTCACATGCTTTCAAATGTGAACGACTTGTAGAACATTTGTAAGCTCTGGTGTAGATAGGAATTCTTTCTACTAAGAATAGTGGGTGGGCTAAAAATACCCGGTAGTTAAACATGCTGAGAATTAAACCGTAGGCAATTCTGGCTGCCGTACGAGTATTAGTCTACCGCAAAGAATGGTCTAAAGATTGTCGTTTTTGCGTAGGAAATGCACATTTCCCACACACACGTTACACAACACTTCTATACTACAATTTCTCATAATAATACCTTAAACCTTACCAATTAACATAGGATCTGTGCTACACACAAACAGATATTCATTGCTCGGCGGATAGTCACAAACTTCTCTCTCCCACTGTCTAAGCCCACGGCCCACGGAAATAGTTTATTTTGCATTTCATCGATATTTTATATTTCACACACACAAATTGTGTAACACACAATAAAAGCCTGTTCAAGTTCAAGTTAAATGTGGGAACAGGTTTATTATTAATTGTGATTTTATGGTTCTCAGTTTGCAGAATCATTCTTAGAGTGTGGGAATCCAGCTGAGCTGTCGTGTTTTTCTTTTTATATATTTTAACATTTTACTTAAAATGAGTCAAAATATATCCCTGGATGTACTCGTCGATTCTTTACTTGAAGGTAAATTTATTTCTTGTATACAATAATTCCTTATATAACAAATATAGTATTTACTTTTGTGAGGGTTAGAAGCTCAAACTTTGTTTAAAGCATCAATTTTTTACGTTCTGTAGAGTCTAGTAGAAAATTTCAAGAGACGATTGGACTCAAATGGGAATGGGAACACTATGAAAAAATAAATAATTTGGTCACACTAATCCAAGAAAAGGAATTTGCTCGGGACAACAAGATACCCAAGTTGGATGGTCAAAATGAAAATGATTCAAATTCTGATGACCCTTCTCATGTTGTGCCTGATGAGCAGCGAAGAGAGAAAGCTTTTCCAGCGTTTCTGCGATGGTTAGAGAAGAACGATGTCAACTGTGATAAAATTGAGATTAATTATTTTGGAGATTCTGGATTTGGACTCCGAACCAAAGTGCCCGTAAAGGCTGGAGATTGTATTTTCAATGTTCCAGAAAAAATTATTCTAACGAGTTTGAAAGCCAAAGACTCTAGGATGAGTAAGTACCAAATATAGAACATTTGTTTATCATGTTGATGATTCATTTTTGATATACCTAGTAAGTAAAAAGTTGTGTGTGTACTTTCTATTACTAGAGCTTATTGCTGAGAAAGATCCTATCCTCCGTTCAATGCAAAACGTGGCAATAGCAGCCTTTCTAATTTTGGAAAAATACGGACAAAAGGATGCAAAGGAGTCATTTTGGACACCCTACATTGCCACCCTACCATCCTCCTATGACACAGCCTTGTACTTTCAAAAGGAAGAGATGTCATTAATGAAGTATTCACCGGCCGCTTTTCGTAAGTATCACACATACTCCAAGTACTATATGATAATTTGATACTTCCTGTTCTTGTAGGATATTTTAGTAGGTAACTCGTAATACACAATCCCTTACCTACTATCTACTCTCGACTTTTTGATCACGTCATCGTGTCTGAGAATTTAGAACACACACAACTCAACTTTGTTCAACCGAAGAGATGAAAAATTCTTTTGTTTTTGTTCCCTTATCATTCATCATTGTCAAATTGAATTCAACAGACTCTCTGCTACTACTCTGCTACCCACTTACATAATACTTATTTACTTATACACCAGGAATATACTTATATTTACTTCTTGAGAGAGTCACTTCTATGTGCTGACAACTCAAGGCTCTCAATACTTCAAAGTTTACGTGTTGGAAATACTAGTATATACAAAACATAAATCAGTAGCACATCTCCAGTCCCTATTTAATTATGTTTTGGTTATTCTGAAAAGCATGCATGATTATTAATATTATTTTAAAACAATTTAGGAGAGGCTGTGAAAATGTACCGCAATGTTACGAGACAGTACGCCTACTTTCATATAAAATTCAAGGTAATTCTATACATGTAGTACTGTTGTATGTACGTTATGCTCCGATGCTGATTTATGTTATTCTATTAATACCTGAAACAATCTTCATGCATCTTTTAAAGTTTGAAAACCCTTGTGGTATTTATTATGTGTGTGTGTGTGATAGTGTAAATATAAAGCCCACAGATATTTACTGGAGATTAATTAATATCTTGTGTTTCCGACAGAAAGCAAATGACTCTACCAGTAAAACGTTTAGAAGCATATTAACTTTGAACCGATACATGTGAGTAGATACTTACATCAAAAGTTTATGCGTAGTAAAGGTATTATGTACTTACTCAACTGACAGTCATGTAGATATATGGACTTGTCAGTCAGCAAGGTATTAAATAGTAAAATGTATAATATTTTACTTCTCTCGTTTTGGTAGTTGGGGTGTATCATCCGTGACAACAAGGATCAACCATCTTCCTAGCCCGGATGGAGGAGAAGAGTTGATGAGCATGATACCCTTGTGGGACCTATGTAACCATGAAGAGGACATACGGCAAGTCTCTACAGATTTTGATGACAAAAATAACAAACTGAGTTGTTATGCTGCACGAGATTTTAATTCTGGAGATGAGTTCAAAATATTTTATGGTCATCGTAATTCAATTGAGTATCTGGTATACAATGGATTCGTCCCTGAGGGATACCGCGATGATACCTACTATTTGGAGCTTGGGATTGGGATCAATGATGTGTGCTACCCGAGGAAGAAGGCTGTGCTGGGTCATGTCGGTCTCATGTGCCAAAATATATTTTTAGTCAAACCAAATCGGTTGTCCACTTCCAAGGGGCTGTTTTTATTTGTCAGAGTGTTTCTGGCCGACAAAGGTACATACTTAACAGTTAACTTGAGTAACTACAATATCGTACATAGCAATACTACATACACTGTGTACAATGTAAGCAAAAATACTTAAATGTGTATTTTGTGTGTGTCATAGATGCAATGGAAGTAATAGAATCAAATGTGGACGATCTTCATTACTTAAATGATCCAACAGAACAAAGTTTAAATTTTCTCACCACCCGTTTTACAATACTCAAGCGTTCTGCAGAGAACTCAAAAAAGAATTTTGAAAAGGAAGCTGAGGAATTCAGATTGCAAAATTCAGTCAATGACATTCATGCCCATGAACGACGAGTCAAAATGATTGGTGAAGTCTTGAACAATGAACAATCAATTTTGGAAAAATTGATCTCAAGTACAAAAAATCAATTGAACCAATTACTCCAGGACAATTTAAACCATATTTAATCTTAACTTTATTTTAATATAATAAACGCTTACAACATTTAACTCTAAATTTCTTTTAAAAAATTGTATTCAGTCTTCACATTTATGATTGATGTTTCGTTTTTTTTCTCTGTACAATAATTATCATACTAAATAGAATTTTAGATAAATACAATATAGGTTTATACGCCTTACACACACACACATCATGAGCATAAAAAACATCACAAAAAAACTCATACAATAATTTAAATCATAATGCACAAGTTAGTAAACAATATTTTTTTGATAATATCAATTCGAAGTCAGTTGGCAATACCACGAGTTACAGTACAGCCTTTAATTATATACATTTATATTATAGTAGTAGTAGTCCACGTAGTTCAGGTTTTGAAGTCAAAGAGTTTCTTGTTGTTGCACGTTTACAGACACCAATAATAATAAGTAGTATTGTTTTAATAAATACAATATTGGACACCTGCTTCTAATTGCACTGTGGGGGATAGATTGGATTCACTACGTTGAAGTCTTCTTCAATTTTTATTTCATTAATAATTGTCAAGGGAGGTTCCATAGGACCGACGGGAGCTGGGGAAGCAGCGACACTGACTGACGGAGATCCGCCTTTCTTTTTTCCAGAAGCATTCTCAGCATTCCTTAATCTACCCACTGGACCCTTCCTACAAAAATGATAATAATGAATGACGGTTAGTACAACCAAAGAGTTGTATAAGTGTATGTATGAGCTTTAGTTGTTTTGTTCCTGTTTTAGTTGGTAATGATCTTACAAATATTTTTTTCCTGAAGACTTGTCGGATGACTTTTTGGTTTTCTTTTTCCTCTCCATCGTCCACTCTTCATCGTCATCTTCATCCTCGTCAATGTTATCCTCATCTGAACCGAGACCCAAGTCACTCGTCTGGAAAAATATATTTAATGAAAACTACGGTCAAGTATTTATGTCAAATTATTTGTATCATGATTTGACACAATTATATGTAATCACTGATTACTAATCGGTCAGTGTTTCTAACTAACCTGAGCTGAAGCTCCATTTGATGAACTACCCTGTGATGAACTTTTATCTGCTGTGGAATTGGCAGAATTAGCATTGCTAGCAGAAGATGCAATACGACGACTAGCAATTCTGGAACTATTCCTTCCCATTCCCATACATTTTTCCAAGTGTGGTGCAAATCTTGCAGCAACAATTGTCCTCTTACACTTTGGACATTCACACTCGTAGTTAATTTTCGTTTTACTAATGATTGGTTGTCCAAAGACATCTAGAAAAGAACAGTAAACATTTTGAATATCAGTACATACTATCAGTAGAAAGAGCTTTACACACTACTTAATTATTTACATACCTAGTCCAGGTTCATCCACAATTCTGAGTTCTTCTGGGACCTCTTCTAAAACTCCTAGAAAACGTAAACGCATGTATTGACATTTTTTAAACAAATAAGCGTGGGTGGATTTTCTGTACATGTCGGGATCCTGGATCCCAGTGGCTCTCTTGGTGGTCGGCAGTGTTGTTTCGGGTCTTTTAACACCTTAGACGTTTGACTTAAGGTATTTTCACGATT
>WJFB01003727.1:0-12192 GCA_009870185.1 Pygmarrhopalites habei | reverse complement strand
GGTTGTTGTTCCGTCATCAAATAACTGGACTATGATCTCTTGAATTTCTGAGGAAATTCTCTTTTTGGATGCAGAGTTACTATGATCATGGGAATTGATAGCCCGAAATAGCGTGATCTACAAAATAATAATATTTCCATTTTAAATTCTGTCCAGTAGCTCAATTGATATTAAATTGTATACATGTTTTCATCCACACACACATGTGAGTATGAGCAAACAAAAAAGTTTTTTTAAAATCATCACACACATCGTGTCGCACATCAAAAAGTTTCAATCATGTATCTAAACTATAAAAAAACAACTTGAAATAATGTAGTAATGAACCTCAAAGTTGTCTGCATGGTAAAGTAGATACACAGATGCAGGACATGGGATTTTTGCTTTCATTGGGGTTTGAGTGCAACGATTTGTCCCATTAGTGGTTGAAAAAAGTTCTTTGCACAAATCACAACATGCGAATGCTTCCTCCACATCATCACAATGAACTATTTTGAAGCTCGACCACACTGCTGAAGAACCAATTTTTTTTACGAATTCACTGCGCTTCGGGTATTTCTTAATGAAATCTTGTACCCGGTCCTTGTCTGCCTTCGTGCTTAACTTCCCCATTTTACCCGTAGAAACAAAATATTGATTTATCAGTTCTTATTACACACACTCATAAACTCAGACTAACGTTGGCTAGAGCTGAGTCACATTGATTTTATGCATTCAAATTTTTTTCCTGTCCTCTCTTCTATATTCACATTCACAATTGTAGGTTAAATTAGTGATATTGGAGTGGTCCTTCCTGGAAAAACACGAGCTCAACGTATTGAGACTAGGCTACGCTACACATTATATGACATAGGCTGCGTATAATGTGTATATGTATGAGTGTATGTGTATGTGTTTCAACAAAATAATTGAGCCATTCATGTTGTGGAACAACAATGTTATCGTTTATGCTCGGTTGGGGAAAAAACTATATTAGGAATTCTGAGAAGGAGTCCTGAAGGACTAGTACATAAAGAGGAGAGAACGTCTCGGCTCTGACACAGTGGTGTGTATTACACAGTGTGTAATACACACACACATACCACAAAGTTTTCTTCCCACCTCCTCCGAAAGCGTTTCGTCCCATCCCGTCCCATCCCAAAATGCTTGATCCCAATCCCGTCCCGTCCCGGGACGGGATGGGATCATTTCCCCTTGCCTAGTATGTACCTAATGCATAATAATAAAATCTCTTGACAATGTATCAACATTTGGATTAAGTTTTCTTGTCTAACTTTTGCCAGTAATTATGACACACACATAATTTGGACACAGAGAAACAACATGCGTGGACATTAACTTGGTTCAAATAAATAAAATGCATGGTAGCTCTTACCTTGTGTTTGTTCTCCAGCACAATTTGACCGGCTGCACAACAAGCCTTTATTTAAAAACTCTCAAAAAGGCAAATCTTTGGACAACTTTTCATGATAAAAGTTCGAATCACAGTCGCGGTTTTGCAATCAACTCTGTCATGTGCAAAAAAATACTCAATGACTGGGGCAAGTTTAATTTTCTGCTCACATTTTTTTAAAACAACAAACACAGTTGCATACTCTGACTACTTACTTTCCATTACGATGAAGATAATTTAGTAATTATTATCAAGCTTACCATTTTATGAGGGTAATGAGGAATTAAATTTACCACTTATAGTTTTATTGAAAAAGATATTTTAGCAAAATTTACCGCTACTTTCAATATTTTTATCTCCACTTGTAATATATTTACCGCTACTTTCAATATTTTTACCTCCACTTGTAATATATTTACCTGCACAAACCTATTAGCCCAATAAAAATCCTGATGTATTTCCTTTTGAGATTGCTCATTTACTTGCCATTTTAAGTCTATTAAATTGACTCTACTTAGTATTTTGCTTACAAAGCTCCCTGTATACGAGAGGCCAAGTTTGCGGTTGTTGTTTGGAGGGTCCCGTGTGGTCCAAAACCCGTGTAAAATGCAATACAACTAGCATAAAATACATTCCATGTTTCGTAGGTCAGCAGGCAAATCAAAATTTTTGTGGTTTGATAGGACAAAGGGAGGGCAGAGAAAATAAATTGAAGGGATGAATTGTCATACAAATAGACTGTCGGTATGATGATTGTAACTCCAACAAAAACGCTTGGTGGAAACATCAGAATGAGCCACTCTTGCATGACGTAGTCTCTTCGCCTCAGTCCACCTCCTAACAAGTAATGGAACATAAAAATATTCTACACTCTTAGAACAGAAGGGAAAGTTTCCGAGAAAGAGTAAAATTTTGCCCGGAGGAGTGGAACTTATACGGGAAACTTCAGGAGAAGGTAGTCATTTTCCCCGGAAGAAGGTAAAAATTGGCGGGAAGAGTGAAATGGTCCCTCCATCGCGGGATATTTTCCCTTCTTGAGGGGAATTTGTGGACTCCTCCGGGGAGCATTTTTCCCAACCGTACCCTTGTACAGAACCTGGAAATTTTTTGACTCTTTCTCCATCGAAAAAGTACTGACAGGGGTAAAAACGAATTTCCAACACTTTTCTACTCCTTGTAATTTTCGAGAAAACCTTTTGTTTCTCTTCAAGCTCCATGTTTTGACCTCCGACTTGAAAATTTTCAAAGTCCAAAATCCTTTGAAAATTTCAAAGATTGCACGACTTGTGTCAGCAAGTCGTTCACTCCGTGCCATGCATATTGCATATTGTATGTCGTTTAGTCTATTTAAGGAAAAGCCTCAAAGTCCCAATGCCTATGGGGATCAAAAGTAAAGGCTCATGTTGTGACTCACACTTTGAGTTTTAAGTGGAAACGGCATGGTCTATTTTATTCTCCCTCATTCTTTGGACTCTCTCCGTGAGACATTGAGCTAACAAAATTTTAAAAAAAAGTTTTGTTTGACATGGATCAGGCGGCATTTGAGAAAAGTTTAAGTACTATTGGTTACGAATTTCATGTGACAGATTTGAAGTCCAAAGGTCGCTATTTTGTTGCTGGTGTCAGAGCAAAAATCACAATTGACTCAAAAGTAAATTCAACCAGCCTATGGGCCACAGAGTGCGACAAGTGGGTCACAAAGTTCTCGGAGTTGACCAATACTAAATGGATAATTCGAAAGACTTGGCCTAATGGGCAGCGTTTTGAGTACAAGAAGTTGTATGTCTGCCATCACAATAGTTTTCATAAAATTTCATCCGTGGAGTACAAGGCCATGCCAAGATCGAGAGATAAGAATTGTGATGATCCAAAGATCAAATCAAAGTCAAGAAAAATTCAAAGGGAACTAGAAAAAATGACCCATTTTTGAAGAAAGAACTAAATGCGGTCATGGAGGTACGTGTGTTAATTGTACATAATAAATGTCACATTTTCTCAAATGTTTTACCCAACGTGTAATTATCATTACATTGTGCTCAACAGTTTTTTGTCAATTTATATTTTCAGATTAATTTTATGCATTCTCATTTGGTAGATGTCGCTCAGGCGCTCGGATTTTTGCGAGTCAGTGAAGACATTTGAAAAATATTACTACAACATTTTGATGATGGAATGACAGCAAGTCAGGCAAGACAGCTTCATGAAATCATGTTAATTTCAACGAAGGATGATGATGACCTTGCTTCAGTGCTGGCAAACTCAAGCAAAAATCCGACAGCACGTCAAGTAGCATATTTGTATGATCAATGGAGGTGAGCAATTTAAAAACGTCCGGCTTGTAAACAAATTAGCCAAGCAGAATAACTGCATAAAAAAATAAAATTCTACAGTTTTAATCATCAATAATTTTTGTAACACATTTTGCAGGGAAACAAACTACGGTGGCAGGACCATTAGAAGTGTCAGTGAAGTTTTGCAGTGAGAGCAAAAGGACTTTGAAGCCAGTGGAGTAGAAGTTCGTGTGGAAGAGAATCCATTCACTGTGGTCATCATCACGCCAATCATGAGACGAATGCACCAACAGACATGCTCGTCAGAAATAATTTTTGTCGACTCAAGTGGGTCATGTGACCAGATGAGCACTTGCTTGACATTTATTTTTGCGAGCAAAGTGGGAGGGGTACCTTTAGCTTGCATTTTACATGAGTCACAGAGCCAAGAATGCTCCACAGTGGCATTTCAAAGAATGAAGAGCGCCATTGGTGAAACTGGATTCAATGGTACTGGTTATCCAGACGTCATCATGACAGATGACAGTGATGCAGAAAGGGGAGCGCTGTCCACAGTCTTTTTGTCATCGACATTATTACTTTGTTCTTTTCACGTGTGCCAGGCATTGTGGAGGTGGTTATGCCTTGGTGCTCACACTATTAGTTTACATGAAAGGCGTCATCTCATGTCTATGTTTCGAAACATTTTATTTGCTACCAATATTGTAGAATGTGAAGAATATTACGGGTTACTTTTGATAGATAATGTGTGTCAAAAGTATCCCAATTATATGGCCCACATAGCAAAATCTTGGGATCGAAAGTATGAATGGGCATATTCCTACCGTCAAAATCTTCCTACGGGAGGGCATAGTACAAATAATATTGTTGAATCGTCCATCCGTATTTTTAAGGACATTGTATTGCAGCGTTGTAAGTCCTTTAATGCTTGTGCTCTTGTTGATTTTATTGCTAAACTCTTTGAAACATACAAGAGAAAATTATTGAATTTTGCAAATTGTCGTGTCACCAGGCCAGAATTGATCTATCAAAAACTAGCTCAAAAGGCAGTAAATTTGAACGTCGTTCAGATGAATGAATTTGAATTTCATGTGAACTCTGAGCAAGATGCGGGTTTACTGTACCCGGTGGACACAGAATTTGAATGTTGTGACTGCCCAAGTGGAAATGGCGGTTCATTTTGTAAGCACTTATGTGCCATAAATATTGCCCTGAATGGTAGCCTACTAAAAGCCCCATCAATTAATGCCCAAGATAGAGCTATGTTCGCTGCAATAGCCCTAGGAAAATCGAGTCCTGAATTTTATCAGAATATGATGGAAGGGGAAGGACGTGGTTTACCAGAAAATGAGCCAAATAATACATTGATGACAAGTTCTACTGAAATTGGGCCAACTCTATTTGGGTCAGTTGTTAACCATCCACCAAGTCAGTCTTTCACTGTTCAAGTTCAAAAGTTCAAAAATAATTTTATTCGTGTGTCGGAAATCATGATGGAGAATTATTCTTGTGACCTTGAGTCATATTTACAAAAAATCAACTCCAACATGAGTAAAATTCAGTCGGTCCCACAATTTCGAGCTTACTTTTCGACTCACACAAAAAGATTTGGTGGTCGAAAAATTTCTGTGCAGCCTAGATCTGTTTCAAGGCGAATGAAAAGGCCTGGATTGAAGTGTGGTGCCTCTGTCATACAGGCTGGTAGACCAGCGAGAACGGAAAGTGTATCCGTGTTGAAAATGAAAAGAAGAAGAGCATCGGGATTGAATATTCAAAACAATGTTCCCAACGCAAAGTCTCATGGAGTCAAACATTAAATACTCATGGAAAACCAAATGAATAAATTGATGAGTATCTGTTTTTGTAAAAATTAAACATTGTGCACGTTTTTAGTTACTCATTTAATTTCATAATGGGAAGTTATTTGTCATCATATTATTCTATAGGTCCATTAATTATCATAGACTTGTCGCTGGCATCTTTGCAAGACGTACTTTTTGTTTTCCTCTATGCATCATTAGCATTGACAATACATAGAAAAAAGCAGAGACAGAATGGGCTGATACAAGTCGTGCAATCTTTGAAATTTTCAAAGGATTTTGGACTTTGAAAGTTTTCAAGTCAAAGGTGAAAACATGGACCTGTGAGAAAAACAAGACGTTGGATCGAAAATCACAAGGAGTAAAAAAGTGTTGGAAATTCTTTTTTACCCCTGCCAGTACTTTTTCCGTTGGAGAAAGCGTCAAAAAATTTCAAGGTTCTGTACAAGGGTACGGTTGGGAAAAACCCTCCGGGGAAAGCAGTTCCCTTCTTTTCCATGGGAGAATTTTTACGTTCTGAAGGGAAACTTTCCCTCATTCCCTGGAACATCCACTTTCCACCCAACATTTTTCCTTGGTTCTATTTTAAGAGTGTAGTACAATATTCGATACTGACATTTTAATTGACATATGAATAAGTAACTGTATTTAATGCTGGAGAAAGAGTTTTCACATCGATTATGTTCGGAAAAATTGTTACGAATTCACAGTACAATTTATTCAATTTAATCCACCCAAGTTTAAAACATTCAGTAAAATGTTGTGCATTGAATTGTAACAATAAAATTCTATTCTGTTATACTACTCAGATCTCACTTTCAAATTAAAGTACATTAATTTTAACTGGACACCCACATATTACATCGAGTATATCCAAAAGAGAAAGGCTGAAGAGTATTACAATCTAAAAATCACAACCTTTGCAGGACAGAACAAGTGGCAGAAGCGTCAAGCCATAAATTACGATCCGCAATCACGAGGCTTCCAAAAATATTTTGCTAACAATCTTCCAAGAATTCCATTTCCTTACTCTCCAATTTTTTGGTCAGCTTTTACAAAAAACTAAATTGACTTCTACGATTCTAGTCACAACCAGCGTTTCCTAAATTTGATTGCACATTGTAAAACCTCAAAAAAATTAGTATACCAACTTTTGCGACAATTTTTTTTATTAGTATATCAGTGAAATTTTTAAATCCCAGTCAAGACTAGTCTTCTGAAGTTTTCTTCTTGTGTTGATTCCCCTGTTCAAAATACATGAAGTCGATGAGAAAAGTTGCACCCAAAATCAAAGCTTTCTTTTTGACACTCAAAACATTGGAAAATCGGACAGAAAAATTGTCCGCGTCTGACAGGGCCTCTTTACAAAATCCAGACCATTTCTTTGAAATCTGACCCACTTCCGTAGAATCGTCACCCGTTGACACGATGTCAAAATCCACATCACTACAACAACAAGAGGATGTAAAACAGGGCCCTTGGATCCTCAATATGACATTCCCTGCCTCATCTTCTATTTTAAAACTTGGACTACATAAAGACCAAGTTTGACGGACATGACCTAGTAAGTTTCCTGGTGGTGAGTACACAGCAACAGACTGGAGACAACAAGGACACCAGCAAGACTGGCAAGCCAATGGTCGGTCCAGGTGAATCAATTCTTCTCCATTTATCATCCGGATGGCCAAATCGAAGGGACGGAAAGGACCACAACATTGACGGTTACAACAATTTGTGTCTTCCTTACAGTTCAATATGTGTTGATCACCACCATAAATTTCGTAACGATTTTGTGTTTCACAACCACACATTATTTCCAACATTTCTCTTTGTTGACGAATTAGAAGACTGTCAAGGGGTGCAAGAATTGACAGGGGTCCTCCACTGTACGAACCTTCGTGACTTTGAACAATTGGATATAGTTCTTGGCAAAGGGGCTGCTCAGTGATTGGTTCGTTGTATGCCATTTTTGACGGGGATAATAAATATTTTTAGTATTTAATATTAGGATTTCAGAAATTGTTGGCACGAAAAGACACTTTTTTGTAAATTAGTATTTTTTAAAAAAAATTGCTGCTTTCACTTTTCTGTCGTTGTGTGTGTGGAGAAAGTTTTCGGTTCAAGTAACAGAATTAATTGAGTAAGAGAAATGAAATTATAACTTATTAGAATTTTAAATTATAAAACACAAGTGGAGAATATACTTTTTGGTTGACTGAGACTTTCAACGTGAAAGGCACAAATTGGATGACACGGAGAAATATTTATTTGGAGAAAGGAGTATTTGTTGGGAGTATTTTGTAAATAAGAGAATATTGTGTTAATGGAGTATTATGATGAGTGAATGTATGAAAAAAAAAAAAAATTTAGGAATGATTCAGAGCTTTGTAGTTGTGTGTGTGTGCGTGTGTGTGTACGTTGGATAAAAGTGGGAGATGTAATAAAATTCTACGGGGTTCCTATGAACGTGAATGACCCGATCGATGAATGACAGACTCGGCGGCGCCTTTCCCTTCTTGTTGTTGAAGCGGGGAGAGTTCGGGAATCTGACTCGGGAAAAATCGGGTGGGTACACAGTGTGTGCGTGTGGGCTAGCAAGTTCATTATTCTCTCTTGTGTGTGTGTCCACCTGTGGAATACACTTGACTATTCGATATTCTATACATCAAGAAGAGTCAACTACATAATAATTAATATCCAATTTATTACCGCTATTCTAAATGAGAATTTCTAATTGAACAAATATTCATTTAAATAATTATTGAATACCGTATTATATAAGCTAAGAGAAAAGAAACTGTGACGAGAATTGCGGTTGAACAGTTAATGTTCTTACTAGATTAGTTAATTGTTTATGTGACATGGGATAATTAATTCTTACGAAATGAATTTAGATACACAATTTTCTCCCACTACAAACTTAGACTCCACTTGACCCAGGGGAAAGTCCGAGAAATAGTATAGTGTGAAGAAGAGTCGTCCCCGTTGAATTGAAACTCTTCCCATCTTTGGTCCGTTCCAGTTGTATTTGACTAAATTCTCCGTTACAGCCATCAGCTGAGAACGAGCTTTTCAATGGAAGGAGTGTCATAGGACACACAATATGACTTGGATCTTGAGTTTCTACTAGAGGGGTTGAATCCTCATCAGGAAGAAACTTGGCCATCGGGACGAGGAAAGCATCAGAGTTGTTCTGTAGTAAAGAAAAGGTATAATTAAATTAGGAAATTATTTCCTGGAAATATAACAGAGGAGGAAATAAATCAGGATGGTAGTTAGGACAAACAAAATTCGGTTACTTACTTCAACACAATATCCGACAGTGACGTAGTATTTGCCATCCTGTAATATAATTGGGGGTGCAACTTTGACCTTCATTTTATTACAACTTTGAATAATTGTTGACCCATTAAACATCTCTTTGGAGTCCTTCTGGATGGACACGAACACTTTCAAATCTTTTTGGTTGTCGACCTCAGGACATGAGACTATGATGTAGTGGAGACGGGCAGGGTGAGTGGAGTCAGGATTCTTAGTATAGATGAAACTGTCAAGTTTACACACACACACACGCATAATTACATAATACATTCAGATGTAATTTGTTAGAAAAATTCAATAATTTACCTGAGTGTCTCCTCATACTCGGTACGATTCACCCATTTGATATTCCATGAAGTTATCTCTGAATGTTGCTCCTCCTCGTACAAACATTCTCGGGTGAGGGTCACAGGGAGTCGGGGAATGATAGAATATTTCAGAGATTTCTCCAACAACTTTCTGATTTTTAAAAAACAAAAAATAATATTTTATGTATTTCATCTAAAGTATTAAGTATTATATTTAACGAACAAAAAATACGTGTGTGTGTATACTTGTTCTTTTCATCTGCCGTGAAGTAAGTTAATATGTTAATAACATCCTCGGATGGAACAATTTGAGATGGGACAACGACGGATCCGAAAATTGGTCCAGTTAACAGAGGGAATCGGACGAGAGGAAGGATTCTGTCCAACAATTTTCTAGCCCCTAAAATGTCAGGATTCTCCTTGATCTTCCCTGTGTCTATCTGTGAAACCTGACAGCACAATTGAATCGTTGCCCACCTGTGTAAAAAAATTATTATTATTATTTATTGTGTGTGTGACATTGGACAATTAATCAAATTGCTTAAGTAAAAAATACTTACTGTGAACATGCGTGAAAAATATCAATTTCATTGACAGTCAGGTCATTTTTCTGCAAAATGTTGACAAGCATCTCTTCGTCCATGTCGAGGAAACTCGAGTGATTTATGAGATGTCCAAATTTCCTAATTAAAATTATTTTGGATCATAATGAACGTTGAGGATTGATATGTAATTAATTATTTACTGTCCAACTTTTTACCTGATCATCATATCCATAGCTGTATTTTGAAGCTCTGTAAACTGGAATTTGGTGGCTACCTTATAAATTCGGACACACCACTCCAGTTTCATTTCATTTTTGAGCATATCATTGCAATCACTGACGAGTCGGGTCACCTGGAATTTCTGAGCAATTGGAAGGACTTCCACTGCATCAGCTAAATTCACCATTTGACAGTCAGCATAGACAAACTAAGACACACAAACATAAAATATTTTAAAAATCAAATTCATCTATAAACATTTTCTTTTAAAAATCATTTGTAAAATTAAATCAGCTTACCTTTAGAAATGTGAGAAAATGACCAGGCTCAAATTCGGGAAGTTGGACGACGTTACCCGTGAATGTCCGATCGTCAACTCCATTCGGGTATTCTTCCTTCACTCTATTTCCTTCTTCTTCTGGTGAGAACATGGAGGTAAAGACAGGAGAACGGGCCATCAAAATTAGCTTGTGACATGGAATCGCCTTCTTCAACGACCCAATAATGAAGGTCACGTCGGAAAATGTCCCATTTTTTAAAAGAGACAAATTGCATTCCTTTAGAGTGCCGTTCGTTGTCACAAAAGTTTCTTTTCCCGACTCTTCTTGTTTTAAACTCATCTTTTCTATCAAAAAAAGTACTTGACTTTTATGTGTAATCTCAATCCCGTTTAATACAGCACAGAACTACAAATAAAATTTAATTTCCAACTGCAGAAAAATATCTCTCTCTTCTCTCTCCTTAGAAAAATAATTAAATTGTCAAGGATGGCTTTGGAGACGGTCAACTCCCTCCGATGATGACAAAAAATATCTTGTCTAATTTAATACTCACAGAACTTTTCTGAGAGAAACCTTTAGCAGAGTTGACAAAAACAGATTTTGATTAGCCTGTTAAAAGAGAACCCATACAGAGTCCTTCTTGTGTATACAAATATAATCGACCTTCCATTCCTACTCGAGCCTTCACTCTGTTCACTAGCTTCTGAATTTTTTCACCTGCATTTTGGCCGTTTGTCAGGTAAAACATTGTTTTCTTTTTATTTTCATTTAATGATTAATACAAAAGTGCTTAAAGGTTAATTTGTGATATTCTGTAGGACCTGAAACAATGAGTTTAAGGCAATCTGACTCGGAACCAGAAGACTGGGTTGTCCTTCCAAAATCAAATGACAAGACAGAGCAGCCTCGATTTCCATGGGACGTCCAGGTCAAGGATGAAGGAAATGCCAATGACGAACAATTAAAGATGATAGACTCACTTCAAAATCAGTTGAAGAATCAAGATGGGGCAATCCTTCTTTTGGAGGAAATCAATTCACTTGGACAACAAACTATCAAATCCTTGAATAATACAATTCACTTCAAGGATCAAACAATTCAGACCTTTAATGACATTATTTCCCATAAGGATCAGACCATCTGTGCCTTGGAGTCTATCATTCAGAAAGGAAATTCACAGGTAAACTAACAATATTATTTATTTATTTTTTAAAAAATTTATCTTGAAGAGAGGGTATAATGTCATTTATTATTACTACATTCCAGATTTCCGTGCCCAACAATGACATGTTGTCATCTTTTGCTCTAGTCGTTCCTCTCTCAGACCATATGCCAAACCAATCGGACAAATGAAGAATCTAATCAGCATTCTCAAAATGATGAAATGAACCAATACATTGACTGATTTCCCCACAACTCAGTTCGGTAATAATAATTCTAGCATAATACTTATTTACTAGTTGACAATTAGTAATTGTTTAATAGTCTGTGTATTTTATTTATTGTATTTACTTTTTTTTAAAAAATATTTTGTTTTTTTGTTTAACTTTAGAATTTTTACTATCCAATCTGGACACACAGAATATGCAAACATTTTTGAATATTTATGGACAATTCATCAAAGGATTGAGGCTGCTGTGGTTTTTGTTGATTCTCATGGTTACTACTTAACTTACATGACTCTAACATGACAGTTAGAGCTTAAATGTTACTTTGATTTCCTAAAAAGTAAGTGAATGATAGAGATGTAGGACAACCGACCGTGGAAAAACCTCATTTAAACATCGAATGTATTTTTAAAAATTCGTTGTAGAGGATGCAAACATCCAACGTAATAAAATCATTAAAATTTAATTTAGGAAGAGGAGTTTCAGGACGGACTTTAAAATATGGAGAACCGAGCCTCAGCTTTTATTATCAGGTTGATTCAAAAATTTTAGTAGAACCCATAATAAAATGCATGATGTTAAGGTTTTGTTCTCAGATTCAAAGTTCGACACAAATAGGGTAAAAT
>WJFB01003726.1:0-12203 GCA_009870185.1 Pygmarrhopalites habei | reverse complement strand
GGGGGGAAATGGTTATTGAGTACCCTGTATATATTAGGTGTGGACTTTGCAACTCTGTCCATGAGTACATAACAAAAGAGATCGTCCCAAATTACACCAAGAGAGGTTATTTGCTGTGGGTACGGGTTGGTTCCGAGATTGAGTGGGGTCGCCCAGATAACCCTTTCAAAAAGGATCCTCAAGTCAAATTACAAAAAGTCCCTGCACTCTACGAATGGGGTGGAGTGAAAAGGCTGACTGGACTAGAGATGATCTCCGGTTCCTTGATAAAGGAAGTGTTTGAAGTGTTGGAGTCATAATAAATAACTTGGTTTGTTTTCAAAACAATTTTTAGCCAAATTGAATGAGTAGTGATTAAATATCAAATGCTTGATTGAAAAAATGGCATACTACAAATCTTACAAAGAGAAGTAGAAACTCTGTCATTTTATTGCTAAAAATGGTTCCTTGACGTTAAGTACAAAAATACAAATATGAAATGACCTACGTTTCATAAAGCATAACTACTTAACTAAATATCTCAGTTAATGTAAATTGGTACATTTTACCATATTATATCTCATAATTTTTCTTGAGACCCATGTGTTCAAACATGCGACGAAAATATCTTTCAATCTCTTACAAAAAGTATAACATGGATTAAAAAACAAAGATGACTCGGAAAACATGAATTACCTGAGCTAATGCTTTGCATCTTTATCACTATATAGTATAATATTGTTAATGCCAAATGTAGATGAATACACAATTTCGCATTAAATGAGGCAAGTTTCAGGCTAAGAAGGAAGAGAGCAAAATTCGAACTTGGTTAATACTACTAACAGCATTAACTAACTTTTGTCCAGGAAAAATCTAACTAAATAGAAGAAATGCAAAAATACTGACTAACATAGTACATTAAATTATTTAAAAAAGTCAAAGCTCGTAAATTGTTTTTACGACAAACTATAAGTAGTATAATATTTGTTTTTTTTAAAAAATCATTTCCTCCTGAAATCTACTACTGTCTCTGATTCTGTGAGTAATCATAATAAGGAGGAAATCCTGTTGAAGGCACATTATAAGAAGGGACAGAACTTGCTAATGCTGCAGCTTCTGAGGGTTGTGTTGCTCTATTGGCCGTAGTTAATGCATAATTCTGTTGGGAGCCAGAGAGCATTATACTACTCTGGAGTGGATTCATTGACACACATTTTGATTGAGTCAACATCCCATTCCCAAAATTAAGATAGCTTGCATTTATCGCCGATGATTGTGAAGAATGACCCAAAGTTGTTGTTGGTGGTAAAGTTGAAGCAAATTGGATTGATTTGCTGTAAAGATCTGGTGTTGGATGAAGTTGGAGAGGTTGGTAATAGAAGACGGACTGATTCATTTGTTGTTGTTGAAGCGTCTGAGAATTCACACAGTCACTGCTATTACTATCTTTTTGTTGAATAATTGTGGTTGTCTGTTGATTATTAGAATTTGAAAGAGACGATGGGGTATTGTAAGCAAGTGAGAAGGAATAGGCATTGGTTGTTGCATTTCCACCAAACACACTCTGAGATTGAGTTGAAGTTTGTGCTTGACTCTGTTGTTGCTGTTGTTGTAGACAACTTGTTTGTACGTCCGTATTCGTTGCGTAATTGATCGAAGAGTAATTACCGTAAAAAGGTTGACCGCTACCGTAAATTATGGCTGGTGGTGGTGTCTGTGCGGGAACAGGAGTAGTTGCTGTCGGAATTTGAGCTGGGACAGGAATACGAAGTACAGGAGTTTGAGCTTGGATAGGAATAGAAGGTAATGGTGTGTTGACTTGATGACCCTGAGCTGTAACTGAATTGATGTTCTTGTTGTTACCACTCTCTTTTTGTTGTAACGGAGGATGTTGGCGTACCACGAATTTTGTCTTGCCTGGACTGGAAACAGAAGTTTTTGGGACAACAAGTGATCCAATTCCAGGCATCCTTGTTGTCTGATTGTTGTTGACTGACCCTTTTTGCTGTTGTAAAACTATTGGGGAGTTATGACGAATGATAATATTAGTCTTGGCTGGAGTAGGAGTTATGGGTTTTGATGGGGCAACTACTCTAATCGCAGAATTTGGTGCCTGATTATTATTATTCATTGCTAAATTTGGTCTGATGATGGTAGTCGGGGATGTTGTGGACATGATGAGTGGTGTCGATTTCAATGAATTGTTCATTGACAAATTTGGTCTGATGACGGTAGTCGGGGATGTTGTGGACATGATGGGTGGTGTCGATTTCAATGAATTGTTCAGTGCAGGAGTTGCATTGGCACATTGTGTCATCGTCGTCAAAGAAATTTTCCGTTGAGAAGTAGGGGTTTGAACAGTATTACAAGATGACGTTGTGATAACGGCAATTGACGTATTTGCTACTGATACTGTGGTGGGAGCCGGTCTAATAGGTACTGGATTGCTTACAGAATTTTTCATTTTATTTTTCTGACCAATTAAGACTTCAACAAGTGCCAAACATGAGGAGCAAGTCTGGTCATCAGAGAGTTTACAACACTTTTCAGAAAACCAAGTATCCCCTAAAAAGTACAATAGAACATTCTATTATTGTTTTGCCTTAAAGAACTAAATTAATTTCTTCATAACTTTTGCTTTGTCGTATCAAAAATGCTTAGAGAATTTCTTGGAGGATAGTTTAATCGTTACCTTGTTTTTTCCCTGTTCCCTTCAAAATGTTTTCCGAGAGAAATGAAAAGCCTGAAATACAAAAAATAATTAATCCATAATCGTGATCCCCACGTGTAAAGGATTTAGGTAATAAATTATTAGACCGTAAATTCTTATGTATTTACCTTGTAAACCAGCACAAATATTTAATGCAGTCATATCATCAAGAATTTCTTGTAACCTTGGGTAGGACTTAATTTTGTCACCATCCGAGTTGAACATGAAAGTAAATTCTGAGCCATTGGCCCAAACTTCAAATGTAAAATCTTGTTTAATTTTCAAAATTCTTTGGAGAGAGAGGTTTCCATCACGGACCACAAGTTCCGAGATGAACAAATATTTTTCATTTTTCTTGTTATCAGACAAGATTTTCATAGACCAAGTATCCTTGTCGGCCCATTTGATGATTGGTAGCCATTCCATCATATTTCCCAACCCATGTTTTGTACTATCAAGAAAAAGAGTTGGTACAACTAAAGCGGGTTTAGGACTTGAGTGATTTACTTTGGAAGGGATGTTTACTGGTTTTTCAACTGTTTTCTTTTTATTATTATTCCTCGGCATACTAGTTGATGCAGCTTGAGCTTCTCCACAAAAATTTTGTACTTCCGTTACAGCATTATTGTACTCACTGTCCACTATATTTGCATCACTAACATTTCCACCATCTTTGGACTTTTCTTTACTTGTTGTTGTGACAGTAACATTTGTAGACGATGGTTTTGTCGATACTTGAACGATTTTGGAATTGGGCACTGTTCTAACCTTCTCTGAGACTTGAGTCGGGACTAACTTTGAAGTAGGGTCAACCAATTGTTCATTTGTCACGATCAAACGTGTATTATCAATACTACAGCTGAATGTAGTCTTCTTACTTTCCCAGTTATCAACAACGACTAAAAATAATTCATTATCCTTAGGACAATCAAAAGATTTTTTCCCTCTATTAGGTGTAAAAATAGTTTTTGTGGTCATGGGTTGGTTCATCGAATTATATGGTGATACATATACTTTGCCATTCTTCTGACTGATGACATATTTGCCAGTTTTCGGGAGGCCCTTTGGATCTTTTTGTTGTTTCTGATTCCCAGAGGATGAGGAGGGATGAGTGTTATCAAGTATGATTGGAGAAACTGAGACTTCATGTCCTCCTCCTCCTGGCGTTGTGACTGTATCGAATATAATTTTTGGCATACCAACATTAGAACCAACCAAAGGAGCCATTGTGGAATGATTTAAAACAGCCATTGTGGAATGATTTAAAACAGACAAAGATTGGTAGAAATTTGGAGAAGGTAGTACGGCGTTACTCGGATTACTACTACTAGTGACAGACAAGGATGGAGTTGTTGTTGTTGTTCCCACAAAATTATTATTGTCTGCCATAACCAAATACATAGGAGAAACAATAGGAAGTGATTGATTGTTTGTATTGGGCTCATTTGCAGGTTGGATGGAATTTGGTGATTTTTTAGCCTTGCTAGTTTTCAAAATATTAGGTATGACCGAAGTTTTGACAAAATTCTTAGGATTTGTACTGACTTGTGTCTGGTTTGTTTTCCTTGGTGATCTTACTTTTGAATATGTCTTCTTTACTGTATCAGTCTTGTCAACGGGGGTATCAATCGAAGACTCTGGACTCACACTTCTGGCTGATACAAAATTTTTTCTCTTGTTTCGACCTTGTCGACTCTCAGCCCTACTGTTCCGTTTTTCAGCACTACTACTACTGCCACTCGTTTGAACGTACATAATTTCCAAATCGGAACTGTCTTCTTTACTAATGTCCTGAGATTGAGTAGGTAGCTCATTCCCATCCTTCTCAATAAGATTGAATTCACTTGGGACAGCCGAAGTTCTCAAGACATTGGTTCTGCAATTACCTACATAATCCTTTGAGTGAAAATGTCGGCTACAAACCTTTTTCCTGTACAAAATAATAAAGAGACAGAGAAAGATGGATCAGTCCTAGATCAGTATAATGATGGAAAGGAAGAACTCGACCAAATCGGAAGAATGTCAAAAAAAGAGAGAGAATAGGTCATTCATCATAGTAGTAAACTTACCCAAACAAAAATGCCATTGTTGACGGAATCTCAACACCAGTTTTTCGAGATATTTCCCGAGCCCACAAATTCCGATAGTTGATATACAAAGGAAATTCATGAAAGTATACTTCTTTCTTGTATGATTTATCTTTAACACCTAAACATCCAGGCACAACACACTCCTGTTTCGTCTTGTCAATTTCACTTGACTCATTTGGAGATTTTACCCCCTTAATGGCAACAAGACTTTCCTTTTTCCGTCTCTTCACTGGACTACTATTGGACACATTACTGTTTTCTTGATTACTTGTAGTTTTTCGTTTACGAAAGTTCAAAATGGCAGTGGTCACATCATTAATCCTTTCCAAAGTAACTCTTGGAGTCCGAAATATTTGAGGAATTGCACCAGGAAGGAGTCTCCATCGAAGAAATGGTAAAGTGAAGTAATTACCTTTGGCTGTTAGTACTGGATCCAAAAAAAAAGGATTGATAACCAATGTTTTTAGTTGTGCAATTTTAAGAATATTGTATTGGTCCAATACAATATTGGACATTGGTATTATATTGATATGCTCGTGATAGCTACATGATAGTCGTATACATACATTTGATTAGTTTTTAACAATAGTCAATGTTTACCCTTTTTCTTGATTGCTCCATCAGCAAAATGATCTGCACAAATGTAATCATTTTCTGAAAATTCCCTTTCTCGTTTAGGGATTTTATCAGACCATTGCTTGAAAAGTTTCAAATCATCTTTTGGAGGAGGAAACAGTTTTTTACATTGTTGCAAACAAGAGAGGACAAAACAAACTCCCTTGTTACCAGCACCAGAAGATTGGGCAAACTCAACTAAAAAAATAAAACAAACAGTTGTCATCAATCATCCATTGCCTTTCTTTTATGACCAGGAATACAACATGATAAAATATTTAAATGATAACAACTTACGTTTTCTTTTCACAAGTAGCTTATTTCCTGGTGAACTTGGACTTTTTCTGGGAGGAAGTGATGAGGAAGTAGACAGATCATGGGAAGAAGTATTTTGTGAAATTGAAAGTTCAGAGACAACCATGGCCTCACCATCTTGTCTGGTTTTCAAATTTCTTGAAGAAGGTAAAGAAGATGAGGGAATCACGTTCTCACTAGATTTTATCTTTTCTGAAATTTGACCTGTCATTTCTAAACTCGACGACTGACTTTCCAATTGGCTTGTCTCCGTATCTAAATGTGGTGAAGGAATCACGTTTGATTTGTTTTTTGAACTTCTTCTTTCATAATTTTTGAGAATTTTTGTTACAACATTCTTATTTTTCTTGACAGGGCTTAACAAAAACTTCTTTCTTGGTCTTCCTGGTTTACGTTTGATAAGTAGTACTTCTGGCTCATTCTGTTTGTTAATTTTAGGAGACCGTTCTTCATGACTGTTGACAACATTATCCAATGACAAAATGTTACTGAGAGGTAATACGGACGTTGACAGAGAATCCTTCTTGGCCAATAATGATGTTCTAGCCTTTCTAGCTGTAAATATCTTGCGTTTTCTACCTTTCCTTTTGACTGGTCCTCCCAATTTCTTTTTCACAGTGGTATTACTTCTTTCGGACTGAGTTGCAATGTCTCCATCATCATCATCTGATTCTTTTTCAGATTTAGGCTCTAAAAGATCTACATCATCCATTTCTATCCTCTTCATAAGTTCCACCACAGGTGTGTCAACTTTTTCAGTCTGTATTCTCCTCTCCTCTCCCTTGGTTGGACTGTCAAGTGGTTCATCTTTGATTGTGACGTCAAAATCGAAAACGGTAGGAACAGCACCAGGTTTGAGAGAACATTTTGTACGAGTAATTTTTGTCCCAGAACTTCCTAAAATGTACACGGGTTCTTGGATAATGAATTTTTTCTCAAAGTGAGCTGAGCAGACACTGTCAATATGCTGATTAAATTGACGGTCCTGTCTTGGTAATGCTTCAACCCATTGTTCAACAAAAAAGTCTGAAGGAGAGAATGTTGGTAAAACTGTTGGACATCCCGTCACAAAACATTGAGACATCATTGCTAAGCCAAAGGTTCCCTATGAAATGCACCATTTGGATTTTAAAACTATATACACAGACAATATATAATCGATTCTTGTGTTTAAGACTGTTTAAAGAAACTATTGTCTCACCACATAGACTGCAGACCCTAGTAATAATACACTTTTTAATTCCCTTCCATGAAAGTGCCTCAAATTTATTTTGTACTCTCTTGTCCAAGTTTTGACCCTGGAATTGTAATAAAAAAGACTTTTCAAATTGTATCTTGCAGAGGAATAATTAACCTTCATAAAGCTACTTACAAAACAACTTACGTGACCAACGACCCAAATATGTAAACAAAAAGTTTATTTTTCTTATCCACACGAAATTTCAATTTATTCCTCACCGCTCAAACTTTTCCTGCGTAGTGCGTGGGTCACTTCAAATTCCAGAATTTATCAATTTTTGTCAAAATTTTTTTCCAAAAATTATGATCAAACCATCAAATTAGTCAGGAAAATTCTTTGGTTAGGTTGTCCCCCTGTATTGTGCCATCAATCAGTAAAGAAGGATCCACTTGTCAATGCTTCCAGTAGTGGTAACGCAGGTTAGTTCAATGTTGTGAATTTAACGGCTAGACAAGATGATTTCTTCGGTCAAAAGTCACAATTCGGAGAGATATCAGAATGGCATGGTGTCACCAAACGCCAGACTTGTTGGAGATGTAAGTTTTTCTCTACTTTTTTAATTTTTGTATTGATATGTCAATCGTAGAGTCGCCTCTCTTCATCTGTCTTTGCTAAGAGTTTGACACGTAATTTGTTCGTTTTTTTAATTGACAGGAGGACTGTGGAAATATAAAACAACAACTAGAATGGATAAATGCTCAACCCATCAGTCAGATCAACTTGAATGATTTGAGTATATGGAAAAAGCTTGGAAATAAGAGCTTGACCCTGCCAACAGAATCCAGATTCTGTGACCCACGTACGTATGAGGACGTGTGGAAACTTAAGGTTAAAAAACGTCAAAATATTATATTTTACATAGTTTACGCCATATACAATGACTTAATATCCTGAATATCCATATTAATTTAACATTTTTCAGAATTATTATGCAAAATTGAATCCAACGCTTGCCCAATCTGCCAGAGCTAGAAGTAACCCATTTGAGAGACTTGAAAATGGAATTTTTCAAAATCGTGCCGCAATGAAACTTGCCAACATTGATTATGATCTCGGTTTTGAACTGACTGACCCCCGACGGTACTTTGTTTAATAATAACATCTTAATTTTATTATTATTATTATTATGAGAACTGAATGTGTTTTGATACATTGATATTATTATGTAAATCCCTCAAAGACCTGATGGCTCTCACGTCGTGGCCAACAATGATGTTTTGTATTTCGTTGACGTGTGTTCAGGACCTGGTGGTTTCAGCGAGTAAGCATAAGACTTGAGAATAAAATTTAAAATTTTGATTAAAGCTACAATTTAGATTATGGGTTTTCAAACTGCTTCAAAACTTTTTCAGATACATGTTATGGAGACAATGGAGGAAAGGAATGCCTACTGTTTGTAGTACAAAAGGAATCGGAATTACACTCCGAAATGGACCTTTGGATTTTGATCCGCACGAGTTTACTGCTGGACCTGTAGAATGTTACGAAATGGATTATGGTGTGTGTGATATTATTTTGAAATACTTGTCGATCAGATCATAATTACTATATAATTTTGAATTATGTCGTCGATAAATCTGATTTCAGGTCATAGTGGTACCGGTGATATTTGTGATCCACAGAATTTGCGATCTTTTGTGGATTATGTTAAGCAAACTACGGAGCAGCTTGGTGTACATCTTGTACTCGCTGATGGGGTAAAATAATGATTAGAAGAATTGTATTTTTAATAGCATTATTTACCATACAAAACTACTTAAGTTGTGTGTTATTTTGTAGGGCATCGAAGCACCCAAAGGTCAGGAACACTTGCACGAAAATCTATGCAAACAATTATACTTGGCCCAGTTTACAATTGGTCTCTCTGTTTTACGACCACGTAATTTACTTTTTGATGTTACTACAAACAATTTTAGTATACATTCATACTTTGATAATCACAATTCCATTGTTACAACTGTTTTAAAATTAATTTATTTTGTAGGTGGGATAATGGTCTGTAAGCTTTTTGACACCTACTCCGTGTTCACTGTCGGCCTAATATTTCTGATGCACCTTTGTTTTGACCATACAACAATTTATAAGCCTAAGGCGAGTAGACCTCAAAATTCTGAGAGATACATGATTTGTAAGTATAAGAGAGAAGGTGTGGATCCCATCATCAAGTATCTCACCGAATGTCATAAGGACATGTGGACTTGGACAAAGAATAAACAGAATCAGTTGCAAGAGCTTGACATCCTCGAGTTGGTACCGTTAGAAATACTTAATATTAAGGGAAGGGCTGAGTCATCAGACTCGGCTTTCTTTGACAGAATTTACAGATTCACTACCAGGTAATTTCCCGAAACTTTTCTATACTTTCTGTCTCACTGAACTCTAAATTCTCAATCTTGTAACAATAATATTTTCCTGACAGTCTTGCTAGGCATCAAATCGGAGCCCTTGAAAACTTGAAGCTGTACTTTGAAGATTCTTTACTTCAAAATGGAGAATTCCAAATGACAATGAAGAAAAAGTGTCAAGAATTGTGGCAACTTCCAGTGATCTCAGAAAGGAGACTGCGTAAAGGACACAAGAAGGGTGACACAGAAATGACTTCTGAAACTTTTCGGAGACTATGGAAAGGGATGGATTGTGGTAAATTTACAATGCAAATACAGACAAATTTTACAATTATTAGTGAAAGTCATGTGTTTATTGATTTCGTTTTATGGGTTTACAGACATTGCCAGCCTCAACGAATGTAAATTGCGTCTCTCAGACTTTGATTCTTATTTTACATCACCCTATGACTGGCGTATCATTATTGTTCAAGGGAGTGGGATTCAATTCAAAGAAACTCGCGGATTTTATATGAGTAAGTCCTCTTATTCAGTTTGCACTCCATTAGATATGAAGTATTTTGTAGGTGACATTGTGATTTGTTCTTTGATTTTCTGTGCTGATAATTTGATGACTTTCGAATATTATAGGTCAAGGAGGGACAAAAGTATTTCGTTATCTAAATGGAGCGTGGATAGAATCTAGGCTTCAATTTGAATTGCCAAAAGATACCCTAGTATATGGAGAGGTTGTTTCAGAATTTAAAGGTATGGGGAATAGCCAAAAGCGAGAGAACACGTTTCATATCATAGATACGCTTCTCATCTATGGAATGGACGTCCGTAGTGCTCACTATATCTGTAGGTAAGTATTGTTTCGTAAAAATTTTTTCGATAAAAGTGTAAATGAGTGTTATTGTTACAAATAGTAAAAATTAAAAATCATTTTTAAAATTTAGACACGAAATTTGTACACGTCTTGCAAAGTCTGTGAATAAGAGGGGTCATCCTCTTGTTCGGGCTAAACAACTTGTTCGAATGGAAAATATTGCGGATGTGTTAGACAAGTGAGTAGTTGCGGAAGGATTTACTGACATTTTAAATATTGGTCTTGTTGCGATACAAAGATAATAGGATTGTGAACTTTTTTTGTAGATGTAATCAGCAAGAGTTGAAAGGGGAAAATGATCGACATTGGGTTTGTCCTATCGATCATACAGATGAAAGATCTCCCGTCATCAAGGCAGCAGGGATAATGTTTCTCAAGATAACAAAATGTAAAGACTTTGTTTTTATTGTATTGCATTCAACATTTCTTACTGGCTGCTTTTAATTAATGTTACATAATACATAAAAAAATCAGTTTATATTAAGTTTGTAAATGTTTAGTTTCTGGACATCAATTGTCTGATTTTTTAAGTTTTTGTAGACAATGTCTAATATGTTTACAATTTATTCTGAATTTCTCAGATCCTTGGACTATGTCAGCAAGTCGAGAGAGTGGGAGGAAGTATTGGTATAATGTTATTAATAGAAAGTCTGTCTATGACATCCCCGCCGATGCTGTGTCTACATTTATGTATGCCTAATATATGAACAAGTTTCTATTCAATTGAACATTAAATAATTTTGTTAATCTCTCCTATGATATATCATATTTAAATGTGTGTATGTTTATTTTTAATTCTCAGAGATACAATGAAGGAACGAGTTTTGTGGCAGTGGAATGCGAATACGGTACTAGACATTTCGGATAGGAACGGAGACCCTCGAACACCACCACCAATTCCACTGTCAGACAAGGAAAGTGTACATTCAGCACACTTTTTGAGATTCAAGAACAATTTTGTTCGAACAATTGTGTCTGATGTAAAAACTCCGAGTTTGTGAGACGTCCGCGGTGACAGCTCAGAACTTTTAGTACAAAAAAATGTAAACGGAAAGTAAGGGTTAAGTGTACTGGTCAGGAATTGAATAGAAGGAAAGATTGTAGAAAGCACATTACCAACTATATATATAATAGCGTCAGTTTGAGGACAGTTTAGGAACTTGGTGATCAACTGTTGGTCATAATTTGAAGAATCTGAAGGTATTAGTATTTATTATTGTCATAAATCTCAGTGAGTTGCCATTGACTAGTTAATTAAGTTTATAAAAGACATAATATACATGTAAATGGTACAAGTTTTGTGTAGTCACAATGATGTACTGGTTTGATTGAGCCAGATCATCTAATTAGTCAAGTTGGTGAAATGTTTTATTAAGTACTCTTTGGTTTCTTTTTGATTATTTTGGTTACTTTTTACCTTTTTATTTTTGTCTGTTGTGACATTTTACTTTTTTGGACATTATTGAAATCTCACTCACAGTATTTTATTGTCAAGGTGTTACTGTGAGAGCTTACAATGCTGATCTCATTTTTTATTTTCGGTGACGCCGACATTGAACAAGTACACTTTTTTAAACATAACATTTTGTACAAAGTTTGCTTTAAATGATTGGGCATTCAAAGACCATATGATCCTAGTTTAACATAATAGTCAAATTCCAAAGATTAATCACCACATGTACCATAATAATTATGGCTTTTATTAAAAATGTTAACTAGATTTTAGTATGTTGATATTGAGAGTAAGTATATTGTGTACATACATTTAAAACTAGGATTCAATTTTCTAGTACTTGGCTAATAATAGTACTGAAAATCTAACTTCATGACTTTTACATTACTAGTACAAATGAGAAAGCAATAATTGTTAGTCGTACTGCTTCCACTGTTCTCATATATGTACATTTATGTATTTACAACAGTATTAGTACTAGGAAATCTGAATAATATGTAGTTTTTTGTTCGAGAATTTCAGGCACGGTTATTTAATTGTACAAAGATTTACTATTATAACCTTTATCTTTCCTCCTTTAACTAATGA
>WJFB01003725.1:0-12205 GCA_009870185.1 Pygmarrhopalites habei | reverse complement strand
CATGTAAGTTTTCAAGTTTTATTTTGTTGGCAATTAATTTAATTTCACAGCTTGTTAAAAATATTTGTTCCATATTTAATAAAAATATTTTTATCATTTAAACTCTTAACAAAATAAAAATGTGTCCTCTGCAAACTAATTGGTCCTAACCGTGTGCATGATTTCATTTCTGGAGGAAGCAAAGAGTGTGAAAGATGCGAAACTAGCTTGTCATGATTGAAATGATGGTTGAAAGGTGGGAATGGCGGGAATGAGGGTGCATGGGACAGATGAAAGTGACTGTTTTGGGTGGGAATGATGGGAATGATGATGGGAATGGGTTTTAGTGAGGCCCTTTTAGTGCAGCAACATTTGGCCCATTTACTTCCAATAATTAGGTCGTAGTTATTTATTACACGGATACAGTGTAAAATGGCCATCTATTTGTTCCTAAAAATCCCATTTATCCCAAAAAATCTCCCTTTCTCCCACTGTGCACTAGAAAATCATTTCTCCCGGGATTTTTGGAACCCTGCCTTCTCCATAATTCTACGTACGCTCCCTGTCAGTACATCATAATTGGCGGATGCCACACTCCAGAATTCTTGTAGTTGAAATAATTGTTCTGAGCCCACAGACCAAACCCTGTCCGGAAATAGCTTTGTCAATACTTTGCGCGTTTTATCCATGATCCGAATCTATCAGAGAGAACATTGACTGGACCGAAATCCTTTTCTCCATGTATCTAACGTTGTAGCCCCCAGAACGGATTCCACATCCCGACTAATATTCAACAAAAGTTGATGCTTCCCAATAACTGAATCTGGTTTTGGCTTCAGTGTCTCATTCCTTTCTCCACATGAGGGTAGTACAATTTTATGTAGAATGACCTCTATGCGTTCAATCTAAGCAATTGACGTCATTACAGTAAACCCCTTGACCTTAAGGGCTAACTCCTTAATACAGAGCTGCCCACCCGCTTCCAACACGGGAACAATTTATTGACGAACAGAAAACTAAGATATGAGAACAGTACAAAATGTCCAGACGATGTGAGTCCAACGGACATTTTTGAGTCTTTCGGATCCCGAGTCCACCTGATTAACCAACGGGGTCATCACAATTTGAATCGCCTTCCCAAGACCCACTGAAAACGTTAAAGTACAGCAGAGACAAAGTGGAGCTGAGGTGGATCGTCCATACAAGCCATGAAAATGGTTCAATACAGTCAAGGAAACAAGGTCGAAGGTCACGACCTCGCGGCATGTTGTAGAGTAAGGACAGAGATGCCAATTGATGGAATATATTTTTTTTGGTTTATGTCCATAAAGTTAGAACATGTTATCCACAGAACAATGGCAGAAACTGGTAAGTAAAATTCTGGTATGCAATCGGTCAGGAATTCACTAGCAAGTCTCTACTGACCTAATAATGTGACCTATTGACATTGAAAGCGGTTAAAATGGTAGAAATACCAGTATTAATGACAAAGACGGAGATGAGTTTCTGAAGCACAAATTTGAACTTCCCGCCTTGGGTCAAAGTTTAAAATGGAGGTCATCTCATGGCCTACAAGCCCAGTTCGGGCAGTGACACAACAATCAGTACTTTCATCAGTGCAATTGTTTTTCTCTTAAAAATAAAATTTCTTTAAATGAGTTTCTCAAGCACAGATTTGAACCTCCCGCCTCGAGTAAGGCACCAAAATGGAGGTCTAAGTGTCTAAAAACTTTACTATGGGAAACTGTCCCATCTTCAGTACTCTGAGCCACGGTTGTGCACGTTCCGTTCTAATTGTCGTTCCGTTCTAATTAAGGAAGACCGTCGCTCCGTTCTATTGTCGTTCAGTTCCCATCAAAAAACCTGTCGTTCCCACTCGTTCTCTATGTGCGTAATGTATTTCTAGAGCGCGAAATTTGAAAAACCCGTTCTAATTGTCGTTCTAATTAAAATTTTTTCCCCCGGATTTCGTTCTAATATCGTTGTTATTCAGGCGGAATTTTCAAATTTTCGTTCTAATTCACCATTTCGTTCCCTAAAATTTGAAATTAGAACGGAACGTGCACAACCGTGCTCTGAGCAGTGTAATTTAATTTGTCAAACATTGGTGCTGGACTAGAGGTAAAGTCTCAAGCGCATGTTTCACTTTCAGCCTCGATTCAAGTCAGAAGTTGGACGTCCCTGAAGTACCCAGAGCCTAAACTTTTGCGGAGGTGAACATTTTTCAGTACTTTCGGCAGTGCAATTTAATTTGGGTAATTAAATCGGGAATCGAGGCTGAAAGTGAAACATGTGCTTGAGACTTTACCTCTAGTCCAGCACACTCTTAGAATATCCGGGAAATTTTATACCCTGGGGTGGAAAAGTCTACCTTGGAGTGGAAATTTTACTCTCCAGAGTAAATTTTTCCACCCCAGGGTATAAATATTCCCCGGACATTCTAAGAGTGCACCAATGTTTGACGCGTTTGGCGGACAGTGTAGGTTTGAATAAGGAGGAAACAATGTTTCCTCCCAAATGTTTCCTCTCATGTATCCTCCCTATCATTAACATGCGAATCGGCCATGCTTTTCAGAAGCCATGACACCAGCATAACTCACCGCCATATTGCATTAACTGGTGTTTCCTCCCATGTTTCCTCTCTGGTATTCCCCATGAAGCCCCCTGTTTCCTGTCACTTTTCCTCCGAAGTGTTTCCTCTCATGTTTCCTCCTAAATGTTTCCTCTCATGTTTCCTCCTAAATGTTTTCTCCAATGTTTCATTTATGTACACGATATATAACAATGGTAGTATGCACACAATACAAATATTGTGGCTATTAATAAATTTCAGCAACAGATTCCAGTATCACATTGCATATTAAAATCTCCGACTTAATTTCCTTTATATTAAATTTCCATATTCACTGTAATCGATGTAACCCTTTAGGCACATGCGTTGCATTCACACAATTCCGGGTCGCTGTTGATTCCGTTTTCACTAAGTCCAGGATAGACTCGAATCAGGCCACTAATGAATTGCCGGAATCGTTGACCTTTTGTAGGAATGCCCTTGAGAACGTTGTGTCGGTATAGGAATTCGGAACATTGGAGTAAACATTTGGGAGGAAACATGAGAGAAAACATTTGGGAGGAAACATGAGAGGAAACATTGTTTCCTCCTTATTCAAACCTACACTGTCCGCCAATAGCTACCCTAACCGGTGTTTCAAATGATGTACTTTTTCTTTCTTCGTGGTTGGCCTTTTGGCTTGTAGAATAGTCGTAGGATGGTGAAAAGAGGGCAGGATGTTGGTCAAGATGTGTGACATTATTGTCACGTCGAAAGTGTCGTCCTTGTAGGACGAGTCATGTGCGATTTTTTGAAGAGTGACAAACCTGAATTGACATGAGTGTGAGGCTGGGTCCAGGAGTCTGGAAAGATTTTCATCAACTTGAAGGTCGATCTCTCCAACCGTCGAGGATGGAATGGACTTTACGGCGTAGATTTCAAGGACGAGGAAAAATAGAAACAAAGGAATCCTTGGTTTCATTATGTCCAAACCCGGTCCTTTCTCTTTAGTCAACCACTAGAAATTTAATACAGTTGATGTATTACAGTACACAACACCTGAGTCTACATTTCCTTCGCTCTCAAGATCTATTTTATAATATAAAATATAAAAATAAATAAATAAATAAATAATAGATATATTATATCTATTTTAATAGTCCATATTCCAGAATATTTCCATTTTGCGTTTGCTGGTTGAGAAATACGGGACACTTGGCAGTCCCAACTTGGCACCCCCTCACTTCGAATGACCAATATTTAATTCCGTGACCATGAGAAGTCGCAGAGCTCCATTTCATTTTCATCGTGTCATGACAATTCCTTTCATCCATACATCTCTAATCAAGTTAAACGGAGTCTCAAAGAAATATCTCAAAAATTCAACACTTTTCTTCCTCCATGACACGCAGTCACAAAAATCCTTATTCGGTTTCCATTAACAGACATGCATTAATCATCCATTAAAATTAACCATCAAAAATCTTCCCAGGCATGTTCAAAATGACTCGAAATACCCGAATTTTGAGATTCAAACTCCTCAACTTTTTAAACATGAATTTCCTCTTATACTATTATGAATCTTTTTTTTTCACACCGAAATGACAAAAATAAAAAAAATTGAGCTGAAAATCAAGTCAAAACTTGTGATTTTTAATTAAGAATATTTTTAATTACGAAGAATAAAGTGGGATGAATTATTTGCTCATCCTCCATTAATCTTTGATTTTGTGAGGTGACCAGAGTGACCACCAGTTTAGTAACCAAGTATAGAGTTCATATGGCCACGTGAACTTGGTCAATCTTTTCCTAGCGCCATCCAGCGTCGAGTCATTCTGCTTGAGGATAAATTTTCTCACTCCATGGACATAATTGTGGATGTAGGAAGGCCAATTTATATCTTCCCAGTCGAAACCAAACAACTCTTTGTCAACTCCTGACTGCTTTTTCCGCAAAGCTTCCATATTCCTAGCCTCAAAGTGCATAAAACTGTTCCGAAAATGGTCAACCACTTTCTGTGCACGTTGATTTGCCCAGAAAATCCTTCGTCTCCTGTAAAGCCAATCCAAGTTTCATGCGTACATCAAAACAATTACCAGTTGCACGTGCGTACTAATTACACTGATTCAAGGACTGACCTTCCCCTCTGACCTCTGAGAGCCATTAAGAAATCACTCAAAATGGCTGGGATGTAGGAGAACAAGAAAGTGAGGACTGTACACCAAACAGCAGACCGACTTGTATTAAACGATGGATAGCCAAACAGAGAATTGAAGGGTGTTTTCAAAAAACCCTCGTTTATATGACGTTGGAGCTGTCCAAATGTCAACGGGTTGAAAGGACCACTGCAACAGTTGTAAATTCTAATCTCCTCTTCCTTCCTGTTCATCAAAAATTCAAAGTCAGTCATGGTCATACTCGTAAGCATTCATTAGTCAATTGTGCACAAGTTTAATTAGTTGGCAGAACTTAGGAGAGGGAGAGGTGCCGGTGTGCCAGGCGGCAGTGATGATGGAGTTGACTACATAGTCTACAGGATTCAGGTCAGCAGGAATGTCCGAATTGGCCTTTGACCAACCAGTCCCACCAAATCCATGTGGGAAAATGAAATTAGTGGCGCCATCCTTGTTCCCCACCCACCCAACAAGTGGCTCCTTCACTGCTCCACTCACTGCAAAAAATTCAAAGGTTCATCCAAAATTCGGATTCCGAATGATCGAATTAAGTGCGGCTTGGTAATTATTAGGGCCGAAAAAAAGCAGAAAAGTTAAATATTCATTTTACACTACTTTTTGCTGGGTCAAATATCAGTTTGTTGACCTGTACATTGAAAATATGGAACAAAAATAAAGCAGAATTTTTGGCAAAAAGCAGAAAAGACAGAAATCAAGCAAAATTAGCCCTTTTTTCAAAAAATGCGACTTTATGCGTAGCATTTCGTGTATTTTCTAAGATTTTCAGTAATTTTCTTGCTTTTTCAGATTTTTCAGTGATTTTCAGGTTTTTTCAGCGATTTTTCAAATTTTTTAGTACTTTTACAAAATTTTTGCTGTTAAAAAACACTTTTTTACTGAAAACCAAAAATTTTTTTTCGAAAAAGTAGAAAAAAGTGATTTTTTCTGAGCCTGCTCAGAATTTTTTAAGCTCGCAGCAGATTTTTGTGCAAAAAAAGCAGATTTTTTTCGGCCCTATTAATTATGAACGTTACCTCCTGAAGGTCGCAAAATGCAGATGGGATATTCCTCCTTGTTCTGTGCTAAATAAATTTCCGCGTGGGCTTTAGTGAACGTGTAGGTGTTGACCTTGGGCCCGAGAAACATGGCCGTATTTGCATTCAGGAGGTTTCGGGCTTGGAGCCAGGGTGCAAAATTTATGAGGAGATCTGGATCAATCAACGTGGGTGACAGTTCTTCTGTTATCCTTTCTTGCTCACAATTGACGTAGGCCGTGGAAACGTGGACCATTGCCTGAAATCAATCCCGAAACAGTAATTTGTACCAAGTCTATCGAAAACTGACCTCATTTAAGGCTTCTCAGGAGTCGACTTTCAGGAGTTGCACTCCAACTGATTGTGAGTTGAATCAATTCGACTCTTTCCCTCTTCGAGAGATTCGAGTGGCGAGTGAACTCGCATTTTCCCTCTTCAGCGTTCAACTTGAAATGGAATTATTAATTAATTAAACTCACGCTGGGTTGGTCCAGAGATTTGAACAGTTGGAGAACTCTCTTTGTACCTCCCATATTAATATTAATAGCCTGATCCAGTGGTTCATTGAACCGAACGGTGGCAGCACAGTGGATGATGACCGACACATTTTTCCGGAGGAGGAGTTGGCAGTCCAGCTCTGAAATCTGAAGGCGGGATTTTTCCACGTCACCCCTAATTGGGATCAGCTTACGAAGACTGCAAGGATTTTTGACTTTGAGCGTGTGGAATACCTGGCAAAATTTCTGGGTTTTGTATTTCCTCAACTTTAGTTGAATGTGGATTAAAAAGTGGTTCAATTTTTGTCTCACCACATCCTCCAGAAATGTTGAAAGTCTAGCGTCCACATCCGTCTCGCCATTATTGGTACGGAATAAGAGGAAAATGGTGGAGATGTGGGGGCAGGAGGTGAGTAACTTGAAGACGAGTGCTTTCCCAATGAATCCTGAGCAACCAGTCAAGAAGACGGAACGATCCTTGAAGTAAAGTCCAATATCTGAGTTCTCCGAGTGGCTGAGGATTGGGGCGGAGGGTGAGAGGACCGTGGGCATTGTTTTGTAAAGAGAATTACATAATGGAGTCCTCCGGGTGTCGATTCACAGTTGTAGTGATATAACAGTTTGATAGGGAGCAGGAAGTATTAATGTGAAGGCAGTACATTGTTCCACAATTTAAATGCCGACGGCCATTTCAACTTCCCCCACAGTCAAGTGTACGGAAAGAACAGACTCGTATTTATACCATGTACAAGTCTCGGGCCTGGTTCACGGTTTTTACGAAATACATTTCAGAGAGCCAATTATTTTTCAATCATCTTCTTTTGATGAAACTGTAGTGTAAATGGAATGTTGATTATTTTCTAATTTCTACGATCAGACTGGATTCGACGTTCGACAGGGTGTTTTAACTAAATCTTTTTTTTAAAAATAAGTGGGATGGTTGTATATATGATTGTACGTGACTATGATTGTCGTTACTAATGTTGTAGGGAAACAGAATAAATTCCAATAAAGGAGATGGGTGGGAGTGTTGAGGATTTCTATCAATCATTTCTAAAGTGTAGCTTACAATAAAGGAACAACAATGTTCAATTGAAAGGGTTCGTCCGGTTCTACCAGAACAAGTTCGAGAGTTAAGTGAAAGTTAAGTCATAGAATTGCTATAGAATTTTTGATAAAAATACAGCCTTGTATTTCTCACGAGAGGAAAAGAGATTAAATGTTGATAGAAAAGAAGCAAGTGGAGTTTAATTAAATTGGATTCTCAATGTGGAAACCGATAGAATTGTCTGCACAACCATGAATACCATTTATATATTTACTGTATTTCCTCTATTAGACGCCCACTCTTCAATAGAGGCCCAGTCTCTAAAAATAGATGAATATATCAGATATCTTAGGGCGTAGAGGTGAACGTCTCTCTCAACCTCGATTACGGTATAGAAACCAATGCCATGCATACGAAAGGTGAGAGACCCGTTCACAACAAATTATTTATAGCATACTTTTAAAAGGGTCACATTCAAGTCCCCTCCAGGCCAAGCACATCCCTTTCCCTCTACACTCTACACTACAAAGGTGCTTCACCTCTCAAACCCCTTCACGGACCAAATTCATTGTACCTTGACAAAGCAAACTGTGAGTTGACACATTCATTTTCATCAACTCTCCACTTTTAAAAGACATTTCAAAGTCAATCCCAAACTCTCAAAATCCTTCTCATCCACTCAAGTCCATCGATCTTGAAAAGGCCAGTCAGTTTTCCCCTGGTAAGTCTCTCAATTGGCTTGATTTTTATAAAATTTAACATTTTAGTTTATCATCTCCTTATTTAAAACAACCACCGCTGCAGAGTACCACCATTTTGATTTTGCAGTAAATAGAAACTCTTGCCATTTATACAGTCTAGAAGAAAAATCTCAGGAAAATGGATTCCGGGGGAAAGGACTTTTATGACGTCAACCTAAATGAAGATATCAAACCTTCACTGCCATCTTTTGTCAACCTTCCAATTTTCCCCACAATGAACTGGTCATGTAAAAAATGTCCTGCAGAATTTACTAGTTTTAAATTTTTGGCTCATCATGACCTTCGATTCCATTCTGATGACGAGCCACCAGAACATTTAATTTTAGAATGGATTACATCACCCCCTCTACCGCTAATCAGTTACCCATCATCTCCTCCTGTCTACCCTCCATCACCTCCACCTAGTGAAAAAATCAATTTACCCGCCAAAACCCTTGTACTCTCTATAACACCCATCAAAATCCCTCCCAAGTTTCGTTCACTCATCCGTCGTCCTACAAGCCTTTCTGTTGGCCCCGGCCCCTCAAAACCTGACCAACCTACGACATCTCGTGGAAGATCAAGTTTTGAGGACAGTAACTCATCTACAAATTTCAAAATTCCCGCTTCTACCCCTCCAATCCACCCACAAGTTGTGGAATCCCCTACACGGAAACTTCAAGAATTTTCTGAGTTCAAATTACATTTTACAAAAAAGAAAGATGGAACATTCAATTGTAATTTTTGCACACAGAAATTTTCGCACATATGGTTGGCTACAATGCATGTGCGAAAACACAAAGGAGACAAACCATTTCAATGTTCTGTGTGTAAAAAAGAATTTTCTCAAAGAGCCACTTGTCGACGACACTTAAAAATCCATTTGGGACACACTCGCTTCAAATGTTCTGTTTGTCCACTGGAATTCCCGGATTTAGCTCAGAAAAATGGACACATGAAAAATGTTCATGGGAAAACTCCTGGGTCGTCTAGAATCCGATCACGTCTAGATTTGTGTGGTGGAGAGGAGATTCCGCGGGTAGTTGAAAATTGGAGGAGGGGGAAGAGAGAGGGAGTGAGTGAAAGGAAGAGTTCATCAAAAAATTGTGGGAAGAGGAAAAAACTCGAGTCTTCTCCGTACATCAATTGCAGTGTAGTGAATGGGGAAATTGTTTACATTTGCACTGTGTGCAAAAAAGAATTTGACAGTCTGGAGGATGGAGTGAAGCACACAGGGATCCACAAGCAACAAGAAAGAAGGAGGAAGCAGAAAGAGTCGATGGGAGAGAAACCACACAAATGTAAATTTTGTAAGAAACGCTACGCATGGAAACAAGATGTCTGGAGACATGTCAAACAGAGTCATCCGACCCTAAAAAATAAGTACCCCAGGGGACGATAACATCATGAAAAGGGAGGGAGCACTTACTCGGTCAATGACACATTTCACTGGCCTTCTTTGTTTTTGTAAAATAAGGTACCGTATTTCCTCTCACATAACCCCCCCGGGTTATATCCGTTTTGACTGCCAAAATGGTCTAGCCCTTCTAATGTTATTTATATGGAAGGACCCCCGGGTTGTAAGAGAGACCCGGGGTATGTGAGAGGAAATACGCTAAGTGTAGTTGGCCCCTGACGCAGTATGGAAGCGAGCTCCAGTGTACAAGCGAGAGCGTATGCTGCGTCAGGGGTCAAATGTACTTACGTCATTTTGCATTTTATTAGGCCACAAATTTTGTGGGTGCATTGCATAAACATCAAAAGAGAAGTACAAAAGTTTGAAGTAGAAACTTCCACTGATTTTTTGAGGAGTAGCAATTTAAAATCATACAATTTTATTTTTTCTTTATTCTTGTATTCAAAAATTACAATTTTGAATAATAATAATTTGTAATTTAAAATTAAGAAAAATAAATGCGTTTTATTTGAACTCAACAAAGGAAAGAGAAGAGAAGAAACGTGTGTGAGTCTAGAGAGGATCAAAATCACATGCGTTCACATCGTTAAAAATTACTGACGACAGCTCTCGGGATGAGAGACTGAAATTTTGAACAAGAGCGCTATAATTTCAATGGCTAGTTCATAGAGAACATCAACTCCCAGATCATAAAATGGAACAGATTAGACAAAAAATACTTTGTATTGTGCTCCACACAAATCATGTACTCAACTTGAATCTCCAATGCATCAAATCCAAGGTCATGGCCTTCCCTACTCTTTCATCCACACACACACACACACATTTTAAAAATAATAATAACTCTCGACCCTCACAAAACGTGCATTTAGTTGTTCATAAATATAATTGACCACAACACATTCTCCATTCTAAGTTTCCAGTATCCGTTTCCTTTTTATCAAACTTCCACACAACTCCAATTCTACTCTACAATTTAATTTTGAGATTTTCCTGCAATTTATTAACTTCCTAGCAAATTGCACAAAACAGAATGGCACTCATCACCAAAGAATATTTGGAAAGAGTCCTAGGTCAAGAAATCGAATTTTTCGAAACAAAAAGTGGTTCTAATTTGGGCGATGGTTACACCAGTTCCCTCTTCACAATCGCCATCTCCTACCAAAATAATTCAAAACTCCTTCCAGTCCACGTAATTCTCAAATGTTTCCCAGAGCAATTAGTCCGATATCCATTTTTACAACAGTCCAATTGTTTCTACCGGGAGATTGCCGTATACAAATATTTCATTCCAGAGTTACTTCAATTTCAAACACTCAATCCTGTCAAGATTTTCCCGCCATTCCCTGAAATGGTGTATGGTGAGGCGATTGACTACAGCTCCTTCTCCTCAGGTTTCAATTCCTTGAAATTTTGTTCAATTCAAATGACTGCACACAAAAGTAATAATGCATTTTTTCAAGATTTGCAACAAATTTGTAATTGCAAATTATTTTGCAATGTACAAAAAATGCAGATGGGATGCCACCTTGTGTCAACCCACGGGACAATTGTGTAATCCTCCCTGATTTGAGAAAAGTTGAAGGAGGAGGTTACCACATGGCTGACCGTCTCATTGGTTTCGATTTGGACCATCTCAAATTAGTGATTGAAGGACAAGCCAAAATCCATGCCCTTAGCTGGTCCTTGAAGCAGAAGAAGGGAATAAATTTATTGTCTAGTAAATTCCCTTTTTTAAAAGGGACTCTCTTTGACTTCATGGAGGATGCTGAGACTCAAATGGTACTCGACAATTCCGTCACCCTTTTCATCTCAGTTGTGGATGAGTGTGTAAGGAATCCAGAGTTCAAAAAGACACTCGTCGAATCCATTGAGAGGGCAAAAGGGACAGCTAGGGATGTAATAGCCCTTTACTCTAGTGACAAGGAAGGAGGGACAAAAACTGAACGTACAAAAGAAAATCTCTTGAGGATTCCCTTGGAAAAGATAGAAAATGAAGGTCTCAAATTTTTTTCTGATAATTTCATCAACGTTAATTATTTTCGTTTAAGAGTTTGCAGGGCGGGAAATTTTAAATTCTTTTCTGCAGATTCTTGGCTTGTGGCTTTACATGGTGACACAAAAATCCCGAACATGCTTTTCCACTACGAAAAAGACAAGGCAGGAAGAAAAATCCCGACTGAGGTCAAATTTATTGATTTACAATTTGCGCGGGAAGGTGACCCCATGACAGATTTGGCCTACACAATTTATACTAGTACAGACTCAAAATTCCGTCAACAAAACTTGTCTTTTCTTTTGAGTCTTTATACTGGGACATTTTTGGAGATTTGCAAAGAATTGGACGTCATTCCTCCGGGAGGTTTTGAACTGGCGGAAGTGAGACGGAGATTTCATCGGACAAAAGTCTATGGTTTTTTGATAGCTCTCATTGGATTCCCCATGTTTTTGTGTGACTACCAAAAAGTGGACATCAGAAGTTGGGAAGAGTTGGACAACGATGTGACGGAAGAGGACGCTATGAAGGCTTTCAAAGAAATGACAGGGAGTGTGAAAGAGAGTCGAAGATTTCAAAATGCTGTCGTCGATATTGTGACCGAGTTGTACGGAGAGGGGGTCATTTGAATTTTTCCTCCTTTTATTCATTGTGATTGACATTTGTTGGAAAGTAAATTTTTACAAAAAGGGGTCGTCCATAAAAGGAGTCACAAAAAAATGGTGTTTTTTGGGTACCCGCCCACCCCTTGTCACAACATATAATAGAT